>CAUYUJ010017260.1:79620-159620 GCA_963575745.1 Prorocentrum cordatum | reverse complement strand
ACTCAAAAGCTTAAGAAATAACAACAGCTTCACAGATGGAGGGCGGGTCGTTTTCAACATGTGGCTCTCGCATTGGCGCCCCGCATATTTGTTGTAAAACATTGCAAGAGTTTCACGGATTGAGGGCGGGTGGTTTTCAAAATGTGGCTCTCGCATTGGCGCCGCGCGCATTCTTTGTAAAAGATGCAGGAGCTTCACGGATTGAGGGCGGGTGGTTTTCAAAATGTGACTCTCGCCTTAGAGCCGCGCACATTCGTTTCACAAATTTGCAAGAACTTCACGGATTGAGGGCAGTTCCTTTTCCAAATGTGGTTCTCGCCTTAGCGCCACGCACATTCGCTTTAAACATGTGCAAGGCTTTCACTGATTCCCATGATCAGCGTACCAAAAGCAGTGATTTGGAAGGATTCAGGATTATGCGGGTGCAACAGTTATGTTGATTCGCGATGTTGAAATCCAAAAAATGGCGGTATGGCACGATTCCGGCTCGCCAAAACGCAGCAGTCAGGTTGGTACGTGGCGTTGAAATCCAAAGAACAATGTTTTGGCATGCTTCAGGATTTTCAAAAAGTTGTCATCGAACGAGGCAGTTCCCTCAATTGAAATGAACCGTTGTAGGGGCCTATAAAGAGGGAGCTTGGAAGGAGGGTCAACTCCAACACCGTTAATGACTCTTGGGTTTACACTGGTCCTCCTCCTCCTCTTCCTCCAGGGCCCGGGTCGAAATCGGCCCAAGCCCTTTGGCGTGATTCTCTTGTACAGTGTGTCTAGAGATCCGACCACTTCATTCCGGCACGGCACCGACCCCCCCATCCCGCGTTCCATGTCCGCATCACCCCGACCACCAGCCAGCGCGCCCCCTCCGCCCCGACCCCTTATTTCGGCACGGCACCGCCCCCCCCATCGCGCACGCCCCCTCCGCATCACCCCACCCGCTGGCTGGCGGGCGGGGGGGGTGCGGAGGGGGCGCTTGGGATGAGGGGGGGCGGTGCCGTGCCGAGGGCTCGGGGCGGTGGGGGCGCGCTGGCCGGTGCGCCCCTCCGCCCCGACCCTTGGGCAATCGGTCACGGCACCGCCTCCCTCGCCTCCCCCATCCCAAGCGCCACTCCATCACCCACACCAGCGAGCGCGCCCCTCCGCCCCGACCCTTTGTATTTCGGCCCGGCACCGCCCCTCCGCCCAGCCGCGCGCCCCCGCCGGCCATCCACCCAATTTACTGCAATGCCAGCGCGTTTCCCTCCGCCCCGACTTTTTATTCGGAACGGCACCGCCCCCCCATCCCGCTCGCATCTCCGACGCCTTCCACCAACCAGCAAGTGCGCGCCCCCTTTACTATTTTTTATTTTTTTATACTCTTTTTGTTGTTTTTTTTTTATTTTTTTTTTCTTGCTTTTACTATAGACCCTCCGCATCCTCCCACCTACCAGCCAGCGCGCCCCCTCCGGCCAGCGCCCCCTCCGCACCCCCCCGACCGCCAGCAGTCACACGCCCATCCGCCCCGACACCTTTGTTTCGACACGGCACCGCCCCCTCGCCCAGACCTGTTCATTTCGGCACGGCACCGCCCCCTTCCCACCTCGCACGCCCCCCCACATCACCCCACCCACCAGCCAGCGCGCCCCATCCGCCCCGACTTGTTTATTTCGGCACGGCACCGCCCCGCCCCGACCCCTCACTACAGGCCCTCAGCCCGCGCCCCCTCCGCACCCCCCTATCCGCCAGCCAGCGCGCCCCCTCAGCCACGACCCCTTCAGTTCGGCGCGGCACTGCCCCGTCCGCCCTGATCCCTTCATTTCGGCACGGCACTGCCCCGTCCGCCCTGATCCCTTCATTTCGGCACGGCACCGCCCCCCCCATCCCGAGCGCCCCCTCCGCATCCCCCCGTACTCCAGCCGACGCGCCCCTTTCTTTTTTTTTTTTTTTTCTTTTTTTTTTTGTTTTTTTTTCTTTTTTTTTTTCTCTCACAGACCCTTTCATTCCGGCACTCGGCACCGGGCCCCCCCATCCCACGTGCCCCCTCCATCACCCCATCCACCAGCCAGCGCGCCCCCTCCGCCTCCTCCTTCCTTTCTGTGCCAGAGCCATGGCACGGGGGGGGCCTGCTGCCGTCAGAGAAGGCTGCCCACCCTCGACCTCGTCCCCCCTTCTGCGCGCCGCGAGAGGACGATTCGAGCTCATCTTCAGGCTCCTCGTCGTCCGACGGCGAGGGTGACCGGCAGGGCCGGGTGGACCGCCTGGCCTCCGCGAGCCGCACGGGCGTGCTGCTCGAGGTGATGCTGCCGAGGCAGCAGGAGACAGCTCGATCGACACTGCGCCTCAACCCTCGCCGCCTTTCTCGTCTCCTGCTCATAGCTCTTCCTCTCCAGCGTCGGTTTCTCCTCCTCTTCCTCTTCCTCCTCCTCCTCCTCCTCTTCCGCCTCCTCCCCCTCCTTCTCCCCCTCCTCCTCCTCCTCCACCTCCTCCTCCACTCCCGTTCCGTATGGATGATTCATCCCTGTCGCACCCCGAGGCCAGTCGAAAGGACAGACCGGGCGTTTCGCTTGAGATGTCCTTACCATTTATGGCCCTGAGGCTTAGGAAGTGGCAGCAGTTTCATATAGGGAGGGCGTGCCGCTTCCAACACGTGCCTCTCGCTTAAGCACTGCGCTCATTCGTTTTTGATATTGCCAGAGTTTCACGGATTGAGGGCGGGAATTTTCACAATGTGGTTCTCGCATTATGGTTGCGCACATTTGTCTTAAAGCATTGCCAAAGCTTCACGGATTGAGGGCGGGCCGTTTTCAACATGTATTTATCGTTTCAGCGCCGCGCAAGTTCGTCTGACAAATTTGCAAGAGCTTCACGTATTGAGGGCAGCTCTTGTCCAACATGTGGTTCTCGCCCTAGCGCCGCGCACACTCGTCTTCAACACCTACAAGAGTTTCACCGATTCCAATGGCCAACGTACGTGAAATAGTGTTTGGGAACGGTTCGGGAATGTCAGGGCGCAACAGTTACGTTGATTCGCGGTGCTGAAATCCAGGAATGGTGTTCTGGCATTTTGACAGAATTCAGGATCGTCAAAACGCAACTGTCAGGTCGAGTCGTGGCGCTGGAGTCCCCAGAAATGTGTTTTGGCAGGCTGCAGGATCTTCAAACGGTTGTCTCCCCATGGGACATTTTCCTCAGTGGAAGTGAACCCTTGTCGGGGCCTATGAAGAGGGAGCTTTGAGACAGGGTATGTTCCAGCATCGTTGGTGAGCCTTGGGATTTCACTAGTCTCCTCTCCTGCTCCTCCTCTTTCCGCTTCTCCTCCTTCTCCTCCTCCTCCGCTTCCTCGAGCGTCGAGCCATGCCGAATCCCTCGGCCTCATCCCACAGCTCGAGCGCCCTGTTAACCATTCCTCCATAGCGCCCAGTAGCGATCGATTGGTCCCATGTGATCCGATCAATCCGATTCGACATCGATGTCGGCCGGATCGGTGATATTCGATTTCGATGTTCCGACGATCCGATGCGGCCCGATATTTGCGTGGCGTTGTTTTGTACCCTGGCGCGGACAATCCGATTCGATTCGGACTTCGTGCCGATGTCGGCCGATTCGATGCACGTTTCGATTCGACCCGATTTTCGGATTCGATGCTGACTGGTCCTGCAGGAGCGCAAGCCTGTGCTGAAGAGCGCCCTGACGGAGGACTGGGAGGGGACCGAGGACCTCAGGGAATAACGACATACCGCTGCGATGGGAGTGCCCGTCTCTCGTTGTCGCCACCTTGGGCCTCCTCGTGGGCCATCGTCGCCACTGCTGGATTCGCTTCGGCATCCTGGTCAGAATGCACCCGGGCGAAGTCACGGGAGTAGCGATGTCGGTACGGTGGAGGCGTTTGTGAAGGAAAGTGCCCAGGAGGCTTCAGACCCCGGAGGATTCCTTATCTGATGAGGGCGGCGGTGAAGTCCATGGCCAAGCTTCAATTGGTGTTCACCAGCTTTCAGACCCATCCTCGGGATTCCAGACCCTGGATTCTTTATCCTAGGATTTTTTATCCAATGCGCTAACCGTATACTCTTGTTCTCTTAGAGGACCAGTTCACGCCGCAAACAGTCTTGCTGCACGTCTACGACCTGGACGAGTACCAGGAGGCCAACCAACTGCTGAGCTTTGCCGTGGACGAGGTGAGCCTTGGAGGCGCCTTCCATACAGGAGTCGAAGTTTATGGTGGGGAATGGTCATTCGGAACCTCTGGCGTGAAGTGCGAGGTGCCCCGGACGGCGTCGGGCCACATATACCGCTGCACAGTCCCGCTGGGAACCACCGGGCTGACTGCGCGGGAGGTGGCCACGATCCTCCACGAAATCGTTCAGGAATGGCGGGGGAAGGACTATGACCTGCTGACTAAGAATATGTGGAGCTCTGTCTCTTGCCGCCTGCCACCCCAGCCCACGTATTAAGGTTGGTCCAGTGCTTATCAGGGCCCCTCCTAGGGCTATGCATTACATATTGGTGGCTACGATGTTAAGATGTTACGTAGGGGAGCTGGATGCCGTCATGTTTATTTAGGTTGCAAGATCTCCACCAGGAGATGCCACCACCCAGGCTTCAGCCAAGTTTTGCCAAGTGAGAAGCAGCCAGCACGGGCAAAGGTAATCCGTGTATGATTGCTCAACGGAGGAAGAAGAGCGAAGAACAGTGCGTAGGACGTGTGTTATGAAGTCAGGGATGTGTCAAGTGGCATGTTGGGGCCTCGATGAGGTTTCGTGGAGGCTGCTGGATGCAGCTTGGAGCCGTGCTGAAGCACCTTGACGTCCGTCCCTGTGCAGCCGTGGATGCAGGTTGCAGCCGTACCGTCCGAGCTCGTTGGGCGCTTCTTCGGCCCATCAGTGTGAACCATGCTTGAGCATCTTGAGTTCTCTTGGGGTTCACCTCGGGCTTATCTCCGCTTGCATTTGGGACACCCTGGGGCCATATTTGGGGGGGGTCCTGCGGCTGTCTCCTGCCCTGTCGGTAGCCTCCGAGGGCCTCCGGAGCTGCATCCCGGGTGAGGTTTTCTTTGGTTTCTCAGACCATCCAAAGTCAGCGGGATCGTTGAGGGAGGAATTGGCAGCAGCCTGAGCGTTGGACGAGCCCTTTGGTACGTTGCCAGCCGCAGGCATCTGCGGCCACGTGGAGTCCGCCATGTCATCGGCGACGGAGAAGTGCAGAGCCAACAGTGCGGCCAAGAATCGGGTTTGGACAGAACCCCCACCCTGACACGTCGATTAGAGAATCGTCCGTTTCCGGTTTTCGAGAGGGCGCCGCGGCCGTCATTTTCAAGGCTTGCGCCCGCCAGGTTTGGGCCCGAGGTCGTTTTCACTAAACCACCTTTTACTAAAGCGGGAACAGCGGACAGATCTGTCCCTTCGAACCAGACGACTTGTTTGAGGGAGCGACGAGCAGCGCGGAAAGCCGAGGGACGGCCGCAGGCCAACCGAGTGCAGCAGCAAGGATGGGAAGGCACACGAGAGACATCGGGACACACATGCAGCGCAAGCAAGACAGGATGGACGGCAGATTGCGAGAATTTGCTGCCATTGGGAGACCACAAGGGATCGGCAACAGGTTGAAGAAGCAGCCGCCGACTTGCGCGAAGAACAACGAGGGGGCGGAAATCTTGGACTGACAGGGCGTCGCAGACGCCTTTGCTATGTGTGCATGGGGATCTGCATTCCAGAAAGCACTGCCCTGGGCCCTGGGGAAGCGGGGATTACGTTCTACAGATGCGCAGTCGGGCACGCCGCCGGCCACAACAGAAGAGGTCCGAGCACAGATGAAAAAATTGATGAAGGTCGAGGCGTCGGACCCGGCCGGCGTCATTGCAGGGATGTTCGAAGTCAAAGTTGATGGCGATTACGAGTTGGAAGTGTTAACCCGCGTCTTAACGAATATGTTGGCAGATGGGGAAGAGCTGTCACAGATATGGAGGCACACGTGAATCAACACACTTCCCACCCCCGCTGAAGAAACAGCTCTACATTGCCGAGCGGCCATCGACTTATCTTTAGTATTCCGATGTTGCACAAACTGTTCAGCATGGTATTACATGGATGACTGTTGGTGCACCACACAGTACAACAATCGGTGGACCAAGCTGGATTTCGGAAAGGATATAGTTGCGATATCATTTGTTGACGTATGCGCACAGTGAACCTCTGAGTGGTTGCAGTGGATCTCGAACAGGCGTTTGATTATGTCAACCACGCGTTACCGCAGACGTCCTTGAATGAGCAAGGCGCTCCTGAATCCTAACTCCAAGTATTGCGCAATTTCCTGTATTGAGCAGACAGGGTAAACGCACGAGTCGCGTCTTCATTTTGGAAGAGGAACAAAACAAGTGGATCCGATGAGCCCCTCTGTCCAATAATATGATGGGGTCAAGAGTCCGTGGCGTGAAACAGGTATTGAAAAAGAAAGGCTACGGAGTGAAAGTGGGAAGGGCCAAACATCTCGTGAATCTCCGACTCGCGGATGACATTCTGTTGATTGGAGCCACGCGCGTACAGGTGCGGCACATGTCGGGCGGTCGACTGAAGGTACACATGGGGAAGACAAAAGCAGGTTCAAGCAGCGTTGTAAGTCTCACGTGCAAGTCGGGGATGGCAGGGTCGAAGTGCTCCCGGTGGACGGTCGCGTTTCTGACATTGCTCGCACATTGTGTTTTCGGGGTCTCCACGACGTACAAACGCGGAGACGCATTGCGGAAGGATGGGGGGGCTTTCGGCAAATCTAGAACAGCGTTGCGAAACAAGCATTATCTCTTGAGGCCCCAGCTTCGCCTGTTCGGCGCCGCGGTGTCATCAACTGCCCTAGGCGGGAGCGCCTCGTAGACCATGACGGCGGCTAGGGAGACCAAGCATCATATTGAATTGCGCAACATGTTTCAGAAAATTCGTGCGACGTCGCCGATGAGACCAGTCTTTGTGGACGGCGTAGACGAGCCGCACGTGGACTGGATCTGCCACGCAGCCTGGAAAGCAGCGGGGTTCGAGGCGGGTTTTCAAACTTGGGCGCTACTACAGCAGCGTTGGGAGAAGAAGCCGCTCTGCTGCACAGGACCTCCAACAGCACCGATGGTAGGTGATCAAAAGCGGTGCTGGGCTGGAGGCCGGCCGGGCGACGGGCGCCAGGCCGGCCGCTGAAACGCTGGACAGACGACACCATCAGCAGTTAAGAAGTCGGGCTCAAGAATTCGAAGTTGCTAAAAGTTTGGGGTGACATCATCAGCAGTTAAACGGCTAAGAAAGTGGGATTGTGAGAAGCAGCTTTCCGGCAGCCCGCGCAGGGCGCGCGCTGGCCTCAGCGCCAGCCTCCCGCGCTATGACGTAGCCTCCTCATCATATGCTCCTTTGCCCCTTGCACGATCGACGCCGCCACCACGTTGCCACGCTCACCCTACCAGCTTCCACCATTGTCGTGATTCACCCACTCCGCTCAATGATTTCACGACAGCAGGCAGCACCACGCTTCCTTCTTCCAGGGAAGCCTTGTCTCGTCAGACTGCGCCAGACATGTGCGCACCCTGTTATTTCACAAGGTGCATGCCCCTCCGACTCACCCGGTCCCAACATCGGGGTCCGTGTCCTGCCCAGTCCACCAGTCCTACAAGTAATTGCCACGTTCCCCTTCCACGGAGGCCTCGTCAGACTGCGCTCACCTTGCGAACGATCTTAATTATCAGGGTTCGTGCCCCTCCCACCGCATCAGCCCCGTCAGTACCGCACGTTTTTTCTCACCGCCGTATTTCCCGATATCGTCAGATGTTGTTTCTCCAGCCGCGCTTAACTAAAATTTATTCATTGAGGTCGCTGGCACAAAGGTTCCGATGCTTGAGCATGTTCGCCTTATTGTGTATCCGTTTTTGGGTGAACAAACACCTCTTTGCGAGTTTGCCTCAGTCGGCGGTTTGCGCCAATTTGTAATAGAGGACACGAAACCGCAAATGCATAGCCACGCACCCAAAGTGGACACGCATGTCTTAAAAGGAGCGGCGGCGCAGCTAAGTGAAACCATTTGGGCGTTGGCAATACATGCCAGTTTAGAAGATACAGTTTTAAACGGCATTGCGACCACGAGTGACCGCGCGCAAAGACTGGAAAACTTTCACGTGATTGGCGACTCCGTAAAAATCGAGAGCGTGCGTGATCACGTGGTTTCGGACGGAATACAAGAGAAAGCGTGGGCTCATGAGCAGACGCACCAAAAGAAGAGCATGAGTCCTTCCTTGCGTTGGAAGATGCATTGCAACATTTCGAGGGCATGGCGCAACATACGAATACACAGGGGCAGCGCGGCTCAATCAAGTGGCCTGGATGTCTGGCACTAGGTGGGGGAACCGCTACGTCAACAAATTAGCCTGGCGACGGACCCAACCATGTGCAGGTGTGAACACCGCCGTTGTATGCACCGGTTCTGGAGGAGCTCCCGATGGAGACACGAAACGTGTGATGGGTGTGCCAAAATTGGTGCGGTGGCCGCATGCGAACGCTGGTATTTGGGCCTTCGGTGGGGCCCCATGTGGGGCCACGAAACGTGTGAGGGGTGTGCCAAAAATGGGCGCGGTGGTCGCATGCGAACGCTGGCAGTTGGGCCTTTGGTGGTGATCTGTATGGAGCCACGAAACGTGTGAGTGCCAGAATGGGTGCGGCGGCCGCAAGCGAGCGCTTGCATTTGGGCCTTCTGTGGGCCCCCCCCTGTGGGGCCACGAAACGTGTGAGGGGTGGCGTTTGGGGGGCCGTATTGGGGCTCTCGTGGGCCCCTTTCGGGGCCCTCGTGGGGTTGTCTTGAGGCCTCGGAAGGCAATCGGAAGCGAAGAAGCGAGAAGGCGCAACTCATTGATGTCCCTTGCACTTTTGAATGCTGTTGGCCTTTTGGCGGCATCCTGGGGGTGCTCCGTGGCCACTTGGGGCCGTCTTGGAGCGTTCCTGGGGCCTTTTGGAGCATCTGGGGAGCCATCTTGGGGTATGTTGAGCCATCTTGGAGGTCATCTTGGGCTCTACGAGGCACTCTTGGCGCCATCGTGGGCCATCTTGAACGCTCTAACGCGTCGCGGATCCCCAAGTCCAGGTCCAGGGGGGGAAGGGGAGGGGTCAAGACACCGCCTGGATAGCAAGCCGTCTAGCTCACTCCCACCCGCTTTCCAACACATGAGTAACACCCGAGCCTGAGCTTGTTCAGCGGTCGTCTTCGGATGGACAGCTACTGGGAGCCAAAACCGACTCCATGTGCGCGACGCTGGGGCGAGGTGCGCTACACGTGCCAGGCGCGCCACGCGCGCCAGGCACCCCTGGGGCCCGAGCGTGCCAGGCACGGCTGGTGCGCCAGATGCGCCACGTGTTCCGCGTGCGCCAGGTGTGCCGCATACTCCAGCCGCGCAAGGTGCGCCACGTTCGGGGCATGTGCAGAGTGTGTCAGGTGCGCTTGCGCACGTGACAGCACACATCGGGAAACATGATGGCCCCCACCATCCTTGTCGAAACCAATGCCCATCATTGTATCTGGTGGGCCTGCGCACAGCAGGCCATACGCCACCACCCCCGTCGTCCCTGTCAAAAACCATTCGACAGTGATCACGGGGTGGCCGCGCATGATCCAGATTTAGCCGCGAGGTGCATGATGTATTGTATGTTGTTGGGGATGGCATCCCTGCGCACAGCAGGCAATATGCAGGCACCCCCGCCGCCCCTGTCAAAAGCAATACAAAGTGCTCGCGGGCCCCACGAACATGAATCAAGACTTCGCCCCAAAGTGTACGTTGTAGTGTTTTTGACAGGGATGGTGGGAGGGGCCGCATCGGGTTGGCCGCGCATGCTCCAAATGTGGAGGCAGAGTGCGTTTTGTAATGTGTTGCGACAGGGATGGTGGGGGGTGAGCATGGTTCTTGGTTGGCCGCCGGTCGCCTGGGGGAGGGGATGTAGATCTATTGGGAACAGTGATAAACACTTCCCCGAAGGAGAAGAAGGGGGTTCTATAATTCAGCTCGCTAGACCACCTACACTCAGAGGGCTTGTGGGATTTAGAGGCTATCGGTTTCACTAACAATCCACCGATGCGACTGTCAACTGATTGGCCGATATCACGATAAATCAGTCTCACACCGTACTATCGGTCCCAGCATCACCCTATCAAACGGTCTTTCCACCTGTTGGTGCTGGCATCTACCTATCGATCCCACTATCGTTAAATCCCCCGATCACACAATCGACCGATCGGTCCCACAAGCTACTTATCTACATGTGTGACAACAGCAGTACAACCACGGGACAACCACGGGACATTTCATTGTGAAACAACCACGGGACAACCAGTGGATTACCAAAGGACAACCACGGGCCGACCACCGGACAGCCACGGGACAATCACAGGCCAACCGTGGAACGGCCTCAGCACAACCACGGGACAACCACGGGACGATGACAATCACGGGGCAATTTCGGGACAGTGAGACAACCGCTGGACAGCATCGGGACAACCACGGGCCGACCCCGAACACGCCACGGGACAACCGCGGGACAACCACTGTGGACAACCGCGGGACCACCGAGCGCACACCCCGGCGGACCTGCGCCCGACGCAGTTTGGCATAATTTGGGCTCAGCTGGGGCAGGCAGGATCATGATCCTCAGAGCATGAGCAGGTGCCCATACCGATGCCCTTCGCCCGTTCTCGGAGGCCCTCGTCACCACCGCTGGATTCGCTTCGAAGTTCTGGTCATGACGCACCTTGGAGAGGTCCGGGGAGTAGTGGTATCGGTGCCTTTTGGTCTCCCCAGATCGCCTTCGCGCAGCGTCGCCTCGCACGCGCGACACGAACCGAAGCTGAATTCCAGATAGGGGGGGGGGGGGGGGGGGGCTTTTCCTCCTCAAATCACGCAAGCCGAGATTTTGCGACAATGCATTAGACACACCCCCACGTGTGTCGCGCGGCCACCATGTACAACATATAGCGTACGTGCTAGGGACATGCTGGTGTTTTTCGCAGCTTTTTGTTTTTTTTTTGTCATCATTTTTTTTTGGCGTTTTTTTTTTTTTTTTCATTGTTTTTTTTTTTTTTATTTGTCTTGTTTTTATTTCCATTTATTTTTCTATCCTTTTTTTTTAACCCTTTTGTTTTTTTTTTTCTTTTTTTTTTTCTCTTGTCCCCCCCCCTTTTATTTTTTTTTTTTTTTTCTTTCCATTTTATTTTTCTCTTTTTTTTCCTTCTTTTTTCGTTTTTTTTTTTTTTTTTTATTTTTTTTTCTTTTTTTTTATTTCTTTTTTTTTCTGGTGTTTTTCGCAGCTTATGTGTCTGCGTTACACGTCCAATGTACGACAGCGCATGCTTTCAGCGAGCGAGCTGAGCATCTCGACACATCGTCTCTTCAGGCAAAGTCGGTGGTGCGCACCCCACCTCGGGGGCTGGCGGACTGCTGCAGCTTCTCGGCCGAGTTCTGTCATCGCCTGGGTGTGGAAGGGCTTCCGGGCTGGGTGGACCGCTTCGCCCGCATTCTGGGCGCGGGCAAGCAGGCTCGGCTGTACGGAAGCGTGGCCCTGCGCAGGACTGATCCTTGGTACGCGGCTTTGGGGGGCGGTGAGCTTTCGGGGGAGGAGGAGGAGGAGGGGGAGGAGGAGGAGGAGGAGGAGGCGGAGGAGGAGGAGGAGGAGGAGGCGGAGGGAGGAGGAGGAGGAGGCGGCGGGGGGGGGGAGGGGGAGGAGGAGGAGGAGGAGCGAGGAGGAGTGAGGAGGAGGAGGAGGAGGAGGAGGAAGGAGGAGGAGGAGGAGGAAGAGGAGGAGGAGGAGGAGGAGGAGGAGGAGGAGGAGGGGGGGGAGGAGCGGGAGAGGGGGAGGAGGAGGAGGAGGGGAGGAGGAGGAGGAGGAGGAGGAGGAGGTGGAGGAGGAGGAGGAGGAGGGTGAGGAGGAGGAAGGCAGGAGGAGGTGGAGGAGGAGGTACCATGGGACCAAGCCCATGCACGCAGGCCGCCATGGTCGCATCGCACGCCACGATCGGCAAGCCGCGCACCAAATGGTCAGTCCTGCTGGGAGTCGCGCCTGCGTGCCGCCGAGAGGCGGCGAGGGCGACCGCCGACGCCTCCGCGACAGCCCCCTCCTCCCTCCCTCCCTCCTCCTTCTCCCCCTCCTCCTCCCTCCTCCCTCCTCCTCCTCCTCCTCCTCCTCCTCCTCCTCCTCCTGCTCCTCCTCCTCCTCCCTCCTCCCTCCTCCCTGGGCACAGCAACGGAGGCGGACGCGATGCGCTCGCCCCACCGCGGGGCCGCCGTCTCCGTCAGGTGACTTACCTCACACCGGACGTAGACAGCAGCGAGCCTCGAAGCCGCTGCAGTGAGCGGCGTTCTGGAAACGTTCCCCGCGACAACAAGCACGCGGCCCGCCCTGCGCCGGCCTCGGACGAACCGGCAACCTGGCAGGGGGGCGCGGCGCCTCCGCGCGCGGGCCTCGGACGAACCGGTCAGTCCGAGCCACCGATGTGAGGCGGGGCAAACCCGCCGCCCCGCGACCCCCTGCAGCTAGGGGCCGCGCGCTCCTGGCGGGGCCCGAGGGAGAAAAAAGGAAGAAAGAGAAGAAAAGAAAGAGGACCGGCGCCAGGCTCACCACGTGGAGCTCCATGAGCTCCACCGACCTGCCGATGGCGGGCGGCCCCCATGCCCCCCTGGCTCTACCTGCGCCAGGGGGCACAAGCTAGCCCGCGTCACCGTGCGGCCCGACCCCACAGGCCCCCTTGCCCAAGGGGGGCCAGGCGGTACACGTCTTGAGCCGTACTCTCCTCGAGAGTCGACCCTTCTGGCCACACCCGACACCCCGACGTCAGGGGCGGGCCCCAACAGTGGCAAGAGCCAGCCCCCGCATAGGCTGGTACCACGCAGGCCGACGCAGACTGGAGAACCAGTCCGCGCCAGCCCTGGGGGGTTCCCCACGCGGCCCCAGAACGTCGGGTCTCCGAGGGACCTGGGACGGCAGACCGACTCCACGCGGGGACCACCCGGCAGAGTCGGGAGGCCGTCCCAGGCCCGCCAAGGCACCAACGCCCCTGGCCCGTGGCGCCGCCCCTGCGCAGGCGACGTCTTAGCGGATCCCCCAGGAGCCCCGACGTGCCGCCCACACACCGAGGTGCCTTCCAGGGGGCTTCTCCATCCTCCCTCCTCCCTCCTCCCTCCTCCCTCCTCTCTCCTCCCTCCTCCTCCTACCTACTTCCTCCTCCTCCTCCTCTCTCCTCCTCCTCATCCTCCTCTCCTCCTCATCCTCCTACCTCCTCCCTCTCCTCCTCTCCTACCTCCTCCTCGTCCCTCATTCCCTCTCGTCCCTCGTCCTCCTCCCTGTCCTCCTCCTCGTCCTCTCGCTCCTCGTTTCTATCCTCCCTCCTCTCCTCCTCCTTCCTCCTCCTGCCTCCTCCTCCCTTCCTTCCTCCTCCTCCTCCTCCTCCTCCTCCTCCTGCTCCTCTCTCCATATCCTCCTAGTATCATGTCATCATCATCATCATCATCATCATCATCATCATCATCATCATCATCATCATCATCATCATCATCATCATCATCATCATCATCCTCATCTCATCCTCATCCTCATCCTCATCCTCATCCTCATCATCATCATCACATCATCATCATCAGCATCATCATCATCATCATCGTCATCATCATCATCATCATCATCATCATCATCATCATCATTTTCATAGTCAACATCATCATCATCAGCATCAGCATCATCATCTCGTTCTCTCTCGTTCTCTCGGCCCTGGTGTCATCCTGGCGCAGTCATCCCCCCAGCAGCGGTCGTTGCTGGGGGGTGATCAAACAAGTGAGCCAGGCGGCCACAGGGGAGATGCCACTGGGACTGCCGACAGGTTGTACCTGCATGGTAAAGGGTACAACATAAGAGCGACAGATCTGTCGAGCGAGGAGAGGAAGGGAGGAAGTGAAGCATGAACGTATAAGCTGGCGAGGTGGAGATTGTGGCGCTGGCGCCGCTGTGCTGCGATGGCGCTGGCAATTTGCCGAGGCCACACTCTCCCAGGTGGCCACTTAGTTGTGTTGGCAGCATCCTCCCACCCAGCCATGCTGATCCACCTCCCCTCCATTGTGAGAGCTGTGAGTGGCGGTGCACACTATAGCTCGCGAGCAATGGGGGTTGGCTGGCCGTGGCGGCGGCAAGATTGAAGGAGTGGGCGAGTAGGTGAGCAGGCGCCGCTGTGACCGCACTCGCCAATGCCGAGGTGAGCGGCACTGGTAGGGTGGCACGGCGTTGTATCGGCGGTGGACAACATGGGATGGTGAGAGCCAACGTGCAGTTGCGCACAACTCGAGTGCAGAAGGCGGGACGCTGCTTGAAACGGGGGAGAGCATCATAAAAAAGGGAAGGAGAGATGGATAGTGCGTTAATGCGGTTAGCGACAATTGCAGTGTGCGGCAGTGGGCCACCCTCGCCCAGGCGGACTAGGCAAAGGCCAAGGCACCCCCCCCCCCAGCCCATGGAAAGCCCCGTGGTGGCAACCCCCACTCCCACCAACGGAGCCCTCACCCCCCCGAGGGCGGCGAAGGGTTCCCAGGGAGAGACTGGAGGCAGCACCAGGGCTTTCACTGGGCTTAGGGAGGTTTGCTCCATCCGTTTGGCAGCGGCCGTGAGTGTAGTGAAAAGCCTCCCCATCCAGTGTTGGTAGAGCGCAACTGTAGTGCGAAACCGCGCAAGGGCTAGAGCAACACGGTGGGAGTACAATGGCAGCGGCGTGGCGGCATGAGCAATGACGTACGCTAAAGGAGGTGATGTTACAAACGCGCAGAGTTGCGAGTGTGCAACGTGCTTGGCGCTGGAGGCTTACGGCAGTAGCTTGTGGGAGGTGAGGCTAATGAAAGATGAGGGGGGGGAGTTGTAGGGAAGCTGAGGCGATTGCTTTGCCTGTGCTGAAGGCTCTGCTGAGCACGGCCATCCTGGCCTTCGCGGCGAGTTGTGTCCCCTTTCCAGTCCCGTGTTCATCAGCCCATCCCGCCCCACAAGAGCGGTGAAAGTGCAAGTTAGGAAGTGGGCAGCCAGTGGGGAGTGGGAGGTTGGGCGAGAGCGTTCAGTAGCCTAACTGATGGTGGATCCTTCGTGTCGCTGCCTCCGAGGCCCCACGACGGTGGGATTAAGATGAGACCAACGAGGCGCGTGAGAGGACTTCATCATTTGGCGGTGATTTTGACCATTGTGGGTGAGAAAGCTGCGGCGGATGTGGAAGCCTTGTATAACCGCACACCTACAAGAATGTGTCGGACGATGTGCGTTAACGAGAGAATCGCGTCGGTTAAGTAGCATACATGGGTGAGAAAAACCCATCGGGTTTGGGAGCCCTGTCCGACCGTGGCCCCACCGCATAGCATAGCTTGCTGTAGGTGCACCCGCCGTGAGTGCTGTGTTGACGTGATCGCCGCGAGAGTGCTCGTAGAGATGGGAGTGTGCCGTCGCCAGGTGGTAGAAATTGAGAGAACGATATAGTGCAGCTGTTGCTGCTACTGTACGACTGTCAGTGCGGCGGTGCGGTAAAAGAATACTGCCGAGATCGAAAGTGGGAAAGGGCTGCTGATGCTTCGTGGGAGAGTTCAGCCGTCTGTTGCCTCGAGAGCAAATTTTGTAGCATTGTGGGGATGGCGCATTGGTGGGCCTCTGTTAGGCAGGTCCCATCATGGCGTGACGGTGGCGTTCGCCTCGTCTGCCAGGTTGTGAGCAGTCAAGGGGGGGTTGGCTTTTTCTTGAGAAGTTGAGCGGATTATGAAGTCGGGGTGTGCCCTTATGTTCAGGCAAGGCATGATGTTCAGGCAAGGCGTGGACATGCCGCCTCGTCAGCAGTGTCCTTGCAGGCACCCGGCTGAGTGTGGAGCGGGTTCGCGAAGGTGGGGCTGTCGGTCGTAATACGATGGCGTACCTCTTCTTGTCGTAGTCGTCTTGGCGTAGCCCATGTTGCCGCAGCCTGGATAGTACTCCTCCTCGCTGTGGTCAGTGACGGCTTGGATGCCAGAGACAGCGGCGGGGTAGTTGGTGTCCTGGGTGTCGTCCTGGATGTCGGGCCTGCTGCTGTCGGTGATCACGATCCGCGCGGCAGGCGGCCGCCGTGGTACGCCTTCCTGCGGCAAAGACCAGAGGGTGTACTGCGCCTCGACCATCTGGTGAATGCGTTGACTGGCCGCTCTCGGGTCCGCGGTCAGCAGAAACCCCTGGACAAGGAGGTCAGCTGGCGGCTTGCGGTAGATGTTGTTGCCAGGGCTCCCCGTGGCAGGGCCTTTGTTTGAGTTGTGCTCCGTTCCCCGTGGGTCGATGTTGCTCGTGCCTGTAGGTGGCGTGGTGTGGCGTCCCAGAGGGCCTTCGCGATCGGGTGCCTCGTCGTCGTTGTCGGTGTCTGGTCGGGTCGTGCCGTGTGGGCTTGCTGATCGTGTGGCCTCCTGGCTGTTGAGGAGCCGTTCGTTCTGTCGAACAGGTGGTTGGCGACGTCCTTCTGGAAGGCAGGCGTCGCAAATGGCGTCGGGGTGTCGGTTGGATTGTACCGTATCCCCAGCTTGATGTAGGCGAGAGCGTCCTCACGCTCCACTCGTGCGTGGTGTGGGGTTGGTGCGTCCCTTCGGCCGTCGGCCACTGGGTACGAGGTGTGGTGCACAGCTGGTGGACGATGGAACGGGTCAGCAGATTCTGGTTGCCGGGCATCTCGAAATTGCTGACAGGTGGACTAGTAGCCTCGCCCAAGTAGTTGTTAGGCATCCTGGAAAGTACGACACTACCTGGTCGTACTCTGCTCGGTGCATCGCGTACGGGTCGGCGTTCCAGTGGTAGAGCGCCTCTGGGTTGTTGATCCCCTCGATGGCCTCCTTGATAAGCTTGTGGACGTGAATCTTGAAACGTGGCGTGGTGCGGTCTTGCTGTATGCTACTGATCGTGTTGGTCAGGCGGCCGATGGCGTCGTGCTCGAGGTCTGGGACCTGTAGTGCCTGATCTGATGCCGATGTGTGACTCCTCGACTGGAGTTGTCGCCCCGTCGTAGACGATAGCCGTGCCCTTGCCCGTCGGGGGCCTCAGTGAAGCCTGTGCTGGCGGTGGCTCGTGTGGGATCTCTGTTGTCGCAGTAGAGGGAGCGGTTCTGGCTGGAAAGTTTCCATCTCGGTTTGGTAGTGATGGCTTAGGTTGGGGGGGGGGCGGGACAGCTTGCTGGGGCATGGCCTGCACTGGCTCGCCTCCCTGTCCGAGGCCACTGCCGTTCGTCATCTGGGACGGCGATACGCAGGGTGGGGATATGGTCGGCGGCTCCTTCTCCTTCTCCTCCTCCTCCTCCTCCTCATCATCATCACCAGAATCATCATCAGCAGCATCATTAATATCATCATCAACACCATCATCATCAGCATCATCAGCATCATCATCCATCTCAGTCTCATCAGTATCAGCATCATCATCATCATCAGCAGCAGCATCATCATCATCAGCAGCAGCAGCATCAACATCAACAGCATCATCATCATCATCATCATCATCATCATCAGCATCATCATCATCATCATCATCATCATCATCATCATCATCATCATCTTCATCTTCAGCATCACCATCAGCTTCATCATAGTACACGTCAACAGCATCATCGCTTCCAGCCGCATCATCATCATCATCATCATCATCATCATCATCATCATCACCAGCATCGTCCTCAGCATCAACATCCTCATCATCATCATCATCAGCATCATCAGCGTCATCATCATTATAGCCATCAGCATCACCATCATCATCATCATCATCATCATCATCGCCAGCATCATCAGCAGCAGTGTCAGCATCACCATCATCATCATCATCAGCATCATCATCATCATCACCAGCATCATCATCATCACCATCATCAGCATCATCATCATACTCAGCAGCAGCAGCACCGTCATCAGCATCATCATCATCATCATCATCAGCATCATCAGCATCATCAGCATCATCATCATCGTCATCATCATCATCAGCACCTCCCCACCCCTCTTCTCCTGCCATGGAGGCCCCGCTGATGTTTATGCCTTTCGAGGGGGGCGACTTCGAGGCCCCCGGGACCATCTCCGTGCGCGGGCAGGAGGTCTACGTGAGCTACGCGGGGGACGGGGGCCAGCGGCGGGCGAGCCCCGTGGCGCCCTCGCAGCTCTGCCTCGCCACCGTGAAGGTGGCGCCTGGCCAGGGCGAGGAGGAGGAGTTCCCCGCAGGCCCCGGGGGGGCGTCCGTGGAAAAGGAGGCCAGTCCGAGGAGGAGGATCCACGTGGTCAGACGTTCCTCCTCCTCCTCCTCATCCTCCTCCTTCTCCTCCTCCTCCTCCTCCTCCTCCTCCTTCTCCTCCTCCTCCTCCTCTTCCTCCTCCCGAGGAGAGATCGAGCAGGCGCCCGCGGCCGAGAGGGCTCAAACGAACTCCTCTCCCCCATCCTGGCCTGCCCGGCCCCCCAGTACGGGCGGAGGGTCTCGGATCCCTGCCTCGCCTTGGCAGTAGGCGACACGATTGTCCAACCTTCGAGCCCAGCGGGGGCCCAGCGGCCCACGTTCCTGCCCAGGTTGCTGTCTGTCCTGGGATGTCTGGATCGGGAGGGGCGGAAGTCGAATCCGAAGACCAACCCAAACATAGATGTTCGGAACTCTGCGGGGAGTTCGTGGATCCGCGTTGGAGCCCCCATGGCGTCACCACAGGCGCCGGCCTTGACGCGCTCCGCGCACTAGGGAAGAGGGTCGAGCAAGATCCACGAAATCCGTTCAGAGCTCCGAGAATCAAGATTCATGTCATTAATTTTTCGTCCAGGGAAGGTCCGGCAGGCCCAGGATGCGGGCGGACCGCTCCAGGACGATGCGGAACGTTCTCAGAGGTCGCCCCAACGGCTGCGGCGCCCCCCCGTATACATCGTCCAGGCTTGCCGTCTCTCAGAGATTCCCGATTCATCCTCATCCGAAGTGGTCCTCATCTTGCCTTCGTCCTGACGGGGGGGAAGTGCCACCGAGATGGGTACACTGTGGCAGAAGGGCGCCACTGTCGCGCGGGATGGCGCAGGAACGCTGCGAGGGGCGCCGCCTGCGTGTTCCGATCCAAGGCAATGGTCTCCTGACCAGCTGTGGCACAGAGACAAACGCGCACACGAATTCACATTGGTTTCGAGAGAAAGCATTACGCAAGCGTTCGTAGCGTCAGGGCGGCCTCGCGAACTGGGGGGGAATGTTTATGCACGTGGCTGGGTGCGTACGTGCGTACGTCCCTTTGGGGTTCTGCAAGACTAAGTACCCATCAGTGTGGCGCCGAGGGAGAAGGAGCAGATGGGGTCCGGCGATCGCGCTGCATCACTGATGCATCGGCGACGTCGGGATGCATCAAATTATTTAATCGCTTCGCTCATTCCGCCGGCCCTGGAGCGCTGCTTCTTGGGAGCGTCTTGGGGCTCCCTGGCAGCGTTTTGGGCCCCCCTGGGGCCTCTTGGGGGGCTCTCGGGGGGCTCTTGGGGGCCCCTTGGGGCGGGGGGGTGGGTAGTCGATTGCAGCCCCGCCCTCGGGGGCCACGATCCTCGTGAGGGGTGGCGAAAAATAGCCCCCCCCCCCCGTGGGGATCGCCCGGGACCCAGCCGGGGATCGGCCGGGGTACTTTTCGCCCGGCGCCCCCCAGGGGCCGCCCCGCGCGCGCGAACTAGAAGTATTGTTAAGTAGTTACCGGAGATCTTAGCACGCCTCTGGCCCGTTGGGCCGGCGAATTCTTCGCATCCCACAGTCACGCGTTCCCACACGTGCAATAGGCAACAGATCTACGTGCAGCTGGCTGGGGCCGCCCTGGGAAGCCTCCAGGGCACCCAACCAGCGGAACGCGAGGAAGCGGGTGGGCGGGGAAAGCAGCCAGAGAGCACTCGTGCGCCGTGGCCAGCGGCAGCGCCGCGAGAAGCGATGCGCACGCGCACCCCATGACCCCGTAGGGCCCGCTGCGCGCCTGCGTAGCGCGCGCAGGGCCCACCAAGCCCCCTGGTGCACGCGACCACGAACGGACAGGGACAGACAGACACGGACGGACGGACCAAGGACAGACAGACACGGACGGACAGGGGGCAATCCGCACGCAGAACGGGCTAGGCGTGAGCAAAGAACCCCCCCTCCAAATCCGCAGCCTCCGTAGGAAGCTACCGGCCATGAGCCCGACGCTTAAAGCCATGAAGCAAGGAGGCCAAAAGTCTAAGAGTGGATAAGAAGTCCTACTCCTCAAATTTCATTGCCCCCCAGGTCACCCGCGCCTCGTGACTTAGGGGCGACGAAGATCGGGCTCGGGATCGCGCCGCATCGCTGATGCATCGACAACACGGCGCGATCGACCGCCCCCACCTACCCTGGCCTTCTTTTAGAGACCTGGGCGAGTACCCGTCGGGGTGGCGCCGAGGGGGAAGGATGATAAGGAGGAGGAAGACGAGATCCTCCACCTCATCTCTCTCCTCCTCCTCATCATCATCCTCTTCCTCCTCGGAGGATTTGCCGACGACATCCGACGCCATGTTCGGCAAGAGTGTGTACCTCGCTCTCCTCGCCCCTGCCTTCTCCGTTGCCTCGGGCTTCGCCTCGCTCCACCACCATCTCTTTAAGTGCATGTTGGTCCCGCTCTGGGCAGGATGCACAGAAGCTGTGATAGCAGATGCGCGTGCAGTGTTTTGTTATGTCCTGCCTCCTCCTCCTTCTTCTCCTCCTCCTCCTCCTCCTCCTCCTCCTCCTCCTCCTCCTCCTCCTCCTCCTCCTCCTCGGGGGATCCTTCATTGTCCTTGTCGTTGGGCAGGCCAAATACCTCGGAGTGCACTTCGGACCCGAAGCCACGAACGACAAGCAATGGGCCGCCTGCACGCAAAAGTGGCGCGAGAGAATATTTAAGACCTCGTCCTCCGACGCTCCTCCCGACTCCTCCCTCCGTCTGAACTGGTTTGCGATTCTCCTCACGTTGGGCTACGTGGCCAGATGTTACAGCCCCTGAAGCTTCCGCCCTGTCTCTGGCCCCGACCTCTGGTCTCTACGAACCTGGGCGCCTGGGTCCATGCCCACCTCTATCAAGGCATACGCTGCTGCGACAAGCTGGCGCACGGCGAAATCGACCAAAGTACAGTGGCCCGAGTAACGCACGGAGTTCGTGAAAGCTTCGCTGGACCACAAAAAACTTGTGCGCTACACAAAGCTTGCGCGCCATGTGCAGCAGCCCTGGTCCCCGCCGTCCTGGCGTGACCCGAGTACCATCGTCATGCTCTTGCATGACCGAGCCCACTCTATCGGGGCCCCGAAGGTCCCCCAGGGCCCCCAGCGTATCGTTGCCGGGGAGCCGAGGAGTTTCAAAAGCACCCGCGTTTCAAAGGGGTGGAGACTTGTTCCTTCACCCGTGAACTGTACCCAGATAGGTTGCATTTGGCATTGCTCAAACGCGCGCAGGCCTGACATCCCGATTTGCTGATCCACACTGTGGCACTCCGATGGCACGTATTGAAAGAGGTGCTAGCGAAATCCCGCCCAACGGTTCCTGGTCTGAGTTGGGAATTCTTGCGGGCGGGCTGGTCACCACCCAACGAACGCACATCTTGGGCCAGCGGGGGGTGCGTGCTTGGATGCGCGAGCGAACCGGGTTCGATCGCCCATTACCTCTTCTTCCCTCGCCTGCTGCACCTCGTCGCCTTGTTTCGTTATTTTCTTCCTCAAGCCGTGGTTGCCCGTCTCAGCGTGGAAGAAAAGAAGGAGCACTCAGGGGAAACCACCAGGGAGTGCGCCCTCCGGCTGCCCACTCTCGCTTGCAAAAATGCAGCACAGACTTCGCGCCCGCTCCACTGGAGCGGCGTAAGCTTACAGCGCGCACCTCGAGGCGTTCTCTGCCGGAGCGCGTTCCCTCGAGGCGCAAGACAGAGCCACGTGCGATCCCCCTTCTCCTCCTGCCGCTGCCTGCGTTTGGAGACTATCCCCGGAACGCCGTTACCCTTGTTCACCTACTCCTCCTGTTTCTCCTCTCCGTAGCCATTTTGGCTCAAGATGCCTGCACCAGGGGGCTTCCGCGCCCTCGTGCCAAAGCGGGATAGCTCTGTTCCCCGAGCTAGGCAAGGCTGCTTGGCAGCCTGGCAGTGCGCGCGGCGGCCATGGCGCTTCGGGCGTTGGGCAGCGGCAAGCCAGGCTGGGCAGCAACGTGCTGGAGGTGCACTACATGTGGCTACAAGAACTTGGGTTGGCGCGAGCAGTGCAGGCAGCCTGGCTGTCTGGCGTATCGGCCTTCTCATCATGTACCTGGTGGCGGTGGCGGTGCTCGCGGCCCTTTGGGGCGATGGCGTGACGGGCCGCCACAAGGTGAATATCCATGGCATAAGCGTGGGCCTGAGCGCGGAGCCCCTGGACGCGGAGGAGGTGGGCTTGGTGGCGGGCCTGGCTTCATCAAGCTCACCGACGCCGTGCGGGAGCGGTTCCCCGCACTCAGCGCCGAGGACTTCGCGATCTTCGCCCCCGCGAGCCTGTCGCCCTCTGATCATCATGCACTACGACAGGCCCGTTTCCAGCTGCAGCAAGAGTTGGGCTCTCTGTCGGATTGCACGGCAGTCAAGAGCGCGCAGGTCAAGGCGGACGAGGCTGGCAAGAAGCTCTAGACAGCACAGCAGGATGCAGAAATTAAGGATCGACTGGCTGCCGAGGCCCTCCTGGAGGCGGTCAAGCAGAAGAAGTACGTGGAGCAGCTGGAGCAGGAGCTGCGCGTGGCTGTGGCAAAAGCTAAGCAGGAGTTGGAGCAGCAGGAACGTCAGCGGGAAGGTGGAGCAGTCCCAAGAGTCGTTCCCCAGCCGAGTGAGGTCCGCAGCATGGTGGACAAGCGCGCGAAGCTGGCCAAGCTGGTGGAGACCAAGATCGAGGGAGTGGATCTCGGCGAAGCAGGTGCTGCCCTCAAGGAGCTTCTCTCGACGCTGGTCGACGACCAGCCCAGGGTCGAAGTGGTCCCTCTTGTCCCTGCTCCAGCCACTCCTCGTCCTGAGGAAGCCAGCCAGCCTGAGGCAGCCGCAGGGTCCCATGACGACGCCGTTCAGCCTGAGGACCTCAGCGGTTTCTCCAGCGCCACCTTCGACGCGGCGATGGAGGAGCTCGGCGGCGACTGCCCAGACAAGCGCAAGCTCCTGGAGCAGCTCGCGGAGAAGATTGGTAGAAGGATGCGCGCGGGGTAGCAAGACCCGCATGGCTGTCAAGATCGGGGTGCTGAACATCAACACTTATGCGAACATCGACAAGTGTTTGAACGGTAGCCTAGCTGACTGCGACACGCTGTTGTCCCAGGAGACTCGCTTGCCAAGCCAGCGCACGGTCGACGCCGAGGCTGAATTGAGACGGCGCGGATGGAGAGCCGCAGGGGCGCCTGCGCTCCCGTCTGCCGCGGGCCTCCTGTCCTCGGGCGGTTTGCTCACGCTGTCGCGCATGGTACATGGCCTGGCCCCGATGTTCGGCTCGCAGTCTCCAATTGTTTGCCCAGGACGTGCCTTTGTGATGCACCAGTCTGGGTTACTCGCAGGCGGATTCGTGGTTGTGAATGTGTACTTGCAGAGTGGAGTTCGCGTGAACAGGTTCAATTATTTGGCGTTGCAGGATGTCGCTCGTAGAGTGCGAGAGTACAAGAGGCCTTTTAATTGGTGGAGATTTCAACTGCACCCGCGAGGAGCTGGCGGCTAGCGGGGCCTTGGAGCTGTTCCGTGGGAAGCTTGTTGACACGTTGGAACCCACATGCGCCCAGTCCATGCGGACGACTGATATGTTCATCATCTCTCAAGGGCTCGAGGTGCTCGATGTCGATGTGCCGTCAGGGGCACCGGCGTGGCCGCATCGGCCAGTCGCGCTCACGATGCAGGCCGCGAAGGAGCCGCCCCGTGTGAGGATTGTCGAAGTTCCCAAGGCGTTCCCTCGGGTGCGGCCCGCAGGTTGTCTGCGGCAGTCTCACGTCGAGCAGTGGCTGAGCGTCGGCGGGCAGTTGCGGGCACTTCTCAGTCGCCCAGGGTTTTTGGCCGAAGCCTGGAGCCAATTCCTCGAGCAAGCCGAGTCTGTGTGGTTAGACGTGTACCAGATCACTGACCATCGGCAGAAGCATCGGGGTAGAGGCAAGGAGTACTCGTCGAAGTGGGTTCGGAACCTTCCAGTTGCAGGGGCTCGCTGGCCCAGGGTGTCTGCTGAACCTACGTGGCTCTTTCACGTGTCCAACGAGCTGGAGGTCGCGTCCAGGATGGAGTACCCCATATCGCGTCTTCGAGCGCTGCAAGGTCTGCGCAAGCTACTGGCGAAGCCTCCGAAGCTCGTGAGGGTGGAGCCTGCGGCTGGGGACGCTGGCTGTGTCTCGCCAAAGGATTTTCCCCTCGTGAGCAGCTGGTGGCATGCGCTCAGCAGCCTGCGCATTGGTCGGCTGAGCCTGAACGTCGTATCTCAGCTCGCCCGTCGCACAAAGCAGGAGGCCTGCAGGATGGCGGGTCATGATATGCATGTGCGTAGGGCTGAGTTCAACGAGTGGGTCGAGCGGCAAGCAGTTGGAGGAAGTGGGGGCCTTCATGCTCTAACTACGGTGCCTGCAGGGTTCGAGTCTAGTCCAGCGGAGTGTCTTGCTGAAGATCGTCCGCACATGCCTGCCGACCTGGGCGCTGAAGTAGTGGCCCTGGAGAAGGAGTGGAGTCGACGGTGGAGGTGTCATCTTCATCAAGAGCGGGTTGTTTGGCCTGCAGACTTGGGTGAGAGGCCGCCTCGGCCCTCTTTGGAGCATGTAAAGAAGGCCCCCCTCCCCTTCCCTGTGCAGACGGGCATGTCCTTCGACCGACACAATCAGCTCACGTCAGTTTTTGGAGCTCGACGATGCGGGTTTGGAGGTATTGGCGGATATCATTGAAGGCATTGAGAGGGAGGCGTCTTGGCCGAAACTGGTTACGAAGGTTTGCTTCATTCAAAAGCGAACAGGTGGTGTTCGGCCTATCGCTCTTATCATGGCCATTTCCCGAGTACAAGCGAGACTTCGGCGTGATATGGCGAGGTCCTGGGAGGCGCGCAACTCGCGGCCCTCCTGGCGGGCCACGCAAGGTCGCTCCTGCGAGAGAGCGGTATGGCGCCAGACTGCCATGAGCGAGTGGGCTACCCAGAAAGGAGTGGCAGTGGGAGACGAGCGTGGATGGACGGTAGTTGCAGTTGGCGGCCGCTAGGTTTGCAATCAGTTGGCACTGAACGTAACCTTGGAGTGGACTTTGCTTGTGGCAGGCGCATACAAAGGAAAGTCAGGAAGGAGAAGATGGTGGCTGCTGGACTTCCCATTCGACGAGTTATGTTTCTAAAAGGCGGCAAAGGCCGACGACTTGCTGCGCGCAAGGTAGCTCGCAGTGGATTGGAGGCGTCGGTCAGCTACGGTTTCGTGGTCACTGGCTGTTCTAGCACCGAGCTTGACAAGCTGAGGACTCTGGTTTTCACGTCCGTCGCTCTGTCCACTGCTGGGCGGTCGCGGCCACTTACTTTGATGCTGTCTCCAGGCCTGGACCCGATTTTCAGGGCAACTTTGTTACCAGTCATGACCATGCTTCGCGCGGCGTGGGAAGGCTGGATACCGCAGCACGTCATCAGGCACGGCCTCATGCATTGTTGTGCAACCAGCTGGGCTCAAGTCGAGGGGCCTTTTGCAGCAGTGAGACTGTCGCTTGATAGAGCGGGATGGACCGTGCTATCGGGCGAGTGCTGGCGTACCAACGAAGGCCTCGTGGTTCAGGTGTTTGATACGTCACCCTGGGCAGTCAGGCGGCTTCTGGAACGTGCTGTTGAATCGTGGCAGCGGAAGCAAGTTGGGGCGCACGGTGGTTTTGAAAACGTCATAGACGGAGGAGAACTGGAGCCGCTGACGAGGCTTGTCAATTGAGGCGCAGCTTGTAAGACGGGCACGTTCGGCAAGCAGGCCGCCCCCGGCACCGCCGCCAAGTTGAGACCGCGAAGGGCGCCTTCGTACATTCCTCTGCGGCATAGGCCTCCTGAGGTTCGTCTTCTGCCTCGTGTGGGCAGTGCGGGAGCGCATGGGTCGATGCTGGGCCCAGGGCACCAGCCGCTCGTTGGCGCGTCTTCGTGCACGTTGAAGGGTTTACGGGGTGGCGCTGGTCAGGGTTGGGCTAGCTAGCGCATTCCACGATCTGTTGGGGGATATTACCGGCTATGACAACGATGCGGCTGCAGACGGAGGTCCAGATGCCGAGGCACAGCTGGGGATCGCTGGCGGTGCGCCAGTTGCCGAGACACCGCTGGGAGAGAGCAGCCTGTCTGCGCCCCTGGCCCGACAAGACGAGCCAGCCAGCCAGGCCCCGCGCGGCAGCTTCGAGGCTGTCGGCCCTGTGGTGGGCAGCTTACCCTCAACGCCTGGCTTCGGCCACGCGCCACGGGATACGGAGTCTGGGGGCAGTAATGGAGCCGAGTCGGGCCAGCGCGGCCGCGCAGATGCTGCCTCATCGTTTCCAAGATGGTGGCTATTCGTCTGACGGCGAAAGAGAAGGGCCACCTGGACTCGCTGGTGCAAGGCGGCCAATGGCCGCAGGCTCGCAAGTTTGAAAAGGGCTACGCTACTGAACCAGACTGTCTGCGCTGTGGGCAGCTTGGGACGTTGTACCACAGGCATTGCGAGTGTGGTAACTGGCCTGATGGACTGGCGCTGCCGAAGCAGATCGAGCTGTCGGCGCAGAAAGCAGGTGATGATAAGGCACGCTGCCTTCTTGAATGTTGTCTGTGGCCAAGTCCCCAAGGTGTGCGCATACCTCCCCGACCTGCGGAAGTTTGTTGGTTCGGCATGCCTGGTGAAGGTTGGCTACCTCCTGGGGGGTTGCATCTTGACGGGTCAGCTTACGAAGGGGACTACGAACGTGACACTGCAGTCGGCTGGGCAGTCATCGCGCTGAGGCCAGACTCGGACGAGTTCCACCAGGGCGTCTCAGGGGTGCTGGATGCGCCCTACGTGGACATCAACGGTGGGGAGCTGGCAGCCTTGCTTCACGTCCTGAGATTTTCCCTCCCACCAGTGGTGGCGGTTACGGACAGCTACTTCGTGTTCAAGGGCCTCATGGAACACGGGCGTGGGCGGACGACGCATCATTCACATGCATGGGCCAATTTGTGGAAGCAGATTTGGACCCTGGTCGATGAGTTCGGTGGTTTGGGACCTGGAGGTTTGCCATCGAAAAGATTCAGGCGCGCGCTAGCAGGCGACGACTCGCAGATGGTGCGGGCCCATGTCATCGTGATTGGTATGGCAACTACTTGGCGGACAAAGCGGCCAAGCGGGCGGCGACTGTTGGGTGGATCTCCGAAGCTGATCGTCGACGGCTTCGGGAGTCTCGTGAGGTTGTTGAAGGAGTGGCCCTGTGGGTTGCTGCCGTGGGTTCTCGAGTCGATGGTTCGGATTGCTCACATCGCACTGCGAAGCCCAACAGGCCAGCACCCAAGGCAGCAGTCAGACCTGTGGCAACCAAGCTGATGTGCGACCTCAGGGGCGACGAGGGTGCCAAGTGGTGTGCCAGGTGCAGATGGTACGACCGCAGATCGGAGTGCCCAGGAAGCATCGTCCCGACGGTACTTGAGAGGATTCCAAGTTGGACAAGAAGCATGTGCTTGTGGAGCTAGCGCCCGTGAGGAGTTCTGAGCTTGTCAAGGACATGGCAGTGATTGCTTGCCTGGTGCGTGGCGCTTCCGCGGCAGCCAGGCCCTCCACGTTCAAGAAAGAGCGCGGTCATCCCGGCAGCAAAGGCAAGGTTGCGCTGTCGAGGCTGGAGAAAAGGTTGGCGCCCACGATATCCGCAAAGGTCGTGGTCTCCATGATGATGCTGGACGGAAGTTTGTCCTCCAGCAGTACTGGCTCGCGCTGATGGTGATGGTCTGCACCCAGATGCGCGAGCACCTGCTACTTGCATGGTCGGGGGCCTGGCCCAGTTGGGGGCCCCCGTGGTCGGGAGCCCGCTGCCTGCGGGCTCCCGTGGCCAGGGGCCCTTGCCTCGCGGCAGGGCCCCTGTCTCCTCGTCGGGAGCCTGGCTCCCGTGGCCAGGGGCCCTTGCCTGGCGGCAGGACCCCTGCTCTCATCGTCGGGAGCCTGCCTTGAGCGGCTCCCGTGGCCAGGGGCCCTGCCTGGCGGCAGGGCCCCTGTCGGCGCGCCCGCGAACGCGGGCGCTTGAGAGGCGGCCGTCAGCCCGCCCCTCGATGCGCGCGGAACCTCCTGTTTCTCCTCCTCCTCCTCCCTCCTCCTCCTCCTCTCCTCCTCCTCCCCCTCCTCCTCTCCTCCTCCTCCTCCTCCTCCTCCTCCTCCTCCTCCTCCTCCCCTCCTCCTCCTCCTCCTCCTCCTCCTCCTCCTCCTCCTCCTCCTCCTCTCCTCCTCGTTCCGTATTGAAAGGGGGGGGGGGGGGGGGCAGTTGCTGCGTGCAGCCAGTGTTGGCCCCGCTGCTCCGCGCACGTCCCTCGGCGCGCGGTCCGGTGCCCAGGGCCCCCCAGGCGCCTCCAAGATTTGCTGGATGCTGCCAGCGCGCTGCCCCCCGTGGCTGGTGCATAGCTTTCCCTCCACCTCGTGCCCATCCCCCCCCCCCCACGCACACATCCTCATCCACCCCCTCCACCTCCTCCTCCCCCTCGTAATCCCATCCCTCCCGTTACTCATCCTCTTGCTCTTCTTCCTGTAGACCAATGTTGGCTCAAGATGCAAAATTGCTCACGCTTCGCGTGTCCCCACCAGTCCGTAAAGCCTCTGGCTCAAGCCGTCTCGGCTCGAGGTTGGTCGGCGCGACCTGGGTCGCCGCCACCGTGCCGCGGCTTGCCATGCCAGGGGATCTGGGCGCCGCGCCTGCCGGCTCCCCGGCACGCTCGCCGGCGCCGCCGCCTTCGGCGCGCCGCTGCCGCGCGCGCGGCTGCCGCCGCCTTGCCGCCGCCAGGCCGTTCCTGGCTCCGCGGCGAGTGTAGCGGTCCTGCCGCGACCCGCGCCAGGCGGCGCCGCGCCTGGCGCCGCGCCGCCCCCTGCTGCCGCCACCGCCTCGAGGGCCGCCTCGCCCGCCGGCGCGGTCGGCCTCGCGGTGGACGCGGCGGCTGCGGCTGCCGCCTGCGCCGATGCCGCCGCGGTCGCGGCTCGCGCGGCTCTCTGGACGGCTGCGGCCACGCTGGCGCAGGCCGCTGCCCTCGCGGCCAGCGCCACGATGGCCGCGGCTGGCGCCACCTCGGCCGACGCGGCCGCCGCTGCCGCCGCCGCCGGCTGCCGCCCCCTGCTGGACGAGGAGGTGCTGGAGTGGGTCCTGGAGGAGGGGGTGGTGGAGCAGGAGCTGCAGGAGGTGTTCGAGGACGCGCGGGGCGACGTGGAGGTGGGGGCGGAGGACGAGGACGAGGGCGAGGTGGACGAGGACGAGGTGGAGGGCGTCGTGAAGGTGGATGTGGTGGGCTCCTGGGGCCCTGCTGGGTTCGCAGCAGCTGGCAGCGCGGAGAACCCCGCCGATCGAAGGACCGACGAGTCTTGGATTGTCAAAGACACTTATGCAAACCAAGCTCCCGGCAATCCTGTGTGTCCAGAACAATGCGCGGAGGGGTGCCAGCCAAGAGATCGCGATGCTCACAACGACATCTCGGAACATAGCAGCAGCAGCAGCGGCAACGTGCCACCCCTCGTTTCGTCGACGCACGATGACGTCCCAGAGGGGAATCGAGAGGTGGTTGAGGCAGAGGTCACGGTGCCACCCCCCGCATCGTGGTCAGACGATGACGTCCCAGTGGGGAATCGAGAGGAGGTAGCCTGCAGTGACCAGTGTACAGCTCACACTAACGACCCTCCCCTTCAGCAGTACCATCAGGCCAGAGGAAAGGAGCGGGAAGTCACGGCGGAGACGGCGAAGGCTGCGGAAGCCGCGGAGTATCCCCCTCAGGACAATCAGTCCGTCAGCAGTCCTCTGGGAGAGCCACGCACCCTGCAGGGAGACCACGGAGCATCCACCCAGACGCAGGACAGCGAAGCCATCCGCTGGCTCGTCGGGAGAAACCTCTTCGCGCCTATTCGCCCCCCTTCCCCTGTCAGTGAGCTTCTTATGGACAGCGAACCCCAGGCGCCCTCGTCGGGCGTCCAGGGCACCACTGGCAAAGCAGCTTGCGCCCCGGCCATGGAAGCTGTGCCGCCGAGTGTGCGCGCGCCCGGCACAACCAGTGGTGCCCCAGAGGCCGGAGAGAGTCCCGCGCTGTCCAAAGGGGACGCACCTGGGAGCGACGGCGGGCACAGGCCCGAAGGCGAACGTCAGCGAAAGGGCCCCTCCCCACGTGCAACAAGGCTGCGTCTGCCCTGGCCGCCCGACGCGACCCGACCCCAGCCTGGCGGCCAACCATGCGTCCTGCATTTCCCCGCAAAGCCCTGCCAGGCGTGCAGCTGGAGCTGTCGCGAGCAGATCGCGAGCCCCCCAGCCAGGGCAACGAGGCCCGTACGGTGGAGACTTGTGGCCAGGGTACACGCCGGCACCAGAGGCCCGACCCGCGTCAACGACCAGAGTCCAAGGACCCCGACACGGGACAACAGCTGTGCAAAACAGGAATCAACAACATCCAGTGGGACGTCCCCGGGGAGACGCCCGGCGAGGCGATGCGACGACTCCAAGTCACAGTGGGGCCGATGTTCACGGGCACCTGGCACGCTATCGCCAAGCGGCAGTCTGTGCCCGGCAGCAAGGGCGTGCTTGGCCCGCTTCGGCACGACCCGCAAACCTGCCACCTTCCTGGAATCCTTCCGCAGCCACAAGTGCGACGTACGGGTCCTCGGCGACGCGCTGGGCCTCGACGTCGACCGGGCCCGGCCGTGGCAGCTTCGCCTGGGTCGGAGCGGCGGAGTGAACAGTGATCACCGCGCGGCGAAGGGCCACCCGAACCACCAGGCCCCCGAGGAGCGCAAAAGCCTCGCTACCCTCCTCGTGGATCGCACACGCGGGGACCTGGTGCGTGGAGGGCGGACACTGGCAACAGGCCCGTCGCTGCCCTGCAGAGAGTGTGTCTCGCGGCGATTAGCTGCGCCGCCCTCATGCGCTGATGTTCTCGGCGTGCAGCTGCTACTATGTCACTTGGATGTCCAATCGTGGATGGGGCTCCTGCAGGCGCACTCTGCTGGCTCACACTTTGTATGCGGCATCGCACTCGTGGGGATCAGGTGCGAGAAGGATGGCCTCTGGCAGCGAGCCCGTTGCTGCCCTGTGCACCCTGCGTCGTGTCTCGACTTCTGTTTCGTTCAGAACTTCTACCTCTTCATCTTGGCTGTTGTCTACGTGCTGCGTGTGTGGCTATACCGTCGACCTCAGTATTTTTCTCCTCTGCCTGCGTGCTGCGGTTGTAGCTTTGCCGTGGGCAGTCTGGTTTTCCACCCTGAGATTCACCTTCTCTGTTGACGACGAGTCGTGCGCCGTATTCATCAGCGCGATTGGGGGTCTCATTATTTCTCCCTCTTGGTTCTGACGAGCTGTTGTCGGACGTGCCGTGCAGCTCCATGGAACATACCACGCAGTTCCAACGACTTCGACGACTGTGCCGACTACGACTAGGACGACGACGACGACGACGACGACGACGACTCCGACGACGTCGACGCCGACGCCGACCACGGCTCCAACGACGACGGAAACGACCTCGACGCCTAAAGAGGGCGACGACGACGAACGCAGTGTGGACTCTGCGACTGCAGTGTGAAGGTGGCTTGACCCGCGGGTTCTCCTGTTGCTTGCATCCTGGCGCCGGGCTCCCTGGGGGGCCGATGCTGGTCCCGGGTCCGCCCTCTGTGGCTCGGGTGCTCTGACATCCCGCTTCCGTCGGTCAGCGGGGTCGCCTACAGAGTTCAGCGGCCACTGGCTGCGCCCCCTCTTCCTTATCATTCACAATGTCTCTGCGGCTCTTGGCTGCGCCCCCCGCCGGACTCATTCGCAATGACTCTGCGGCTCTTGGCTGCGCCCCCCATCCTGTTCGCCAAGATTGCGCCAATCGCTGCGTGTCAGGCAACTGGGCACACCGCTCGCGCCCCGGGCTGTGGCGGTGCTCCATCCTCCTCCTCCTCCTCCTCCTCCTCCTCCGCCTCCTCATTCATTCACAACGTCTCTGCGGCTTTTGGCTGCCCCCCCCCCCGTGCGAAGATTGCCGCGGCCGCAGAGGTGCGCTCGCCCTGGGGCCGGCCCAGGGCGCTTCGGCCCCTCGTTGTCGATTCCGCCTTTGTTGCACAAGGGCGCCTTGGCGCGGCAGCTGTGGTCGATTCCGTTGGAGGCTCAGGGTAGCAGTTCTGTGTCCAGCGTGCGCGCCCCCGCCCTGTCTCTGCGGCTTTTGGCTGCGCCCCCTTCTTTCAACGGCGTAGATTGCGCCGAGTGGCCCTTCCGCGGTCCATGCTCGTTCGCTCTTCTCGGCGCAGCCACGAGCATGGAGAGGGTTTTGCGACGAGGGGCGTGGAGTGATCTTCGCGCCGCTGCGCAGTGTGGCCGCAAGATGGACTGGAGCATGTGCCGCCAGCGCCGACGACGGAGCCGACTGCGACGCCTGACCCGACTCCGACTGCGACGCCAGCGCCGACGACGGAGCCGTTGACGACGCCTGATCCGACTCCGACTGCGACGCCAGCGCCGACGACAGAGCCGACTGCCTGATCCGGCTCCGACTGCAACGCCAGCGCCGACGACGGAGCCGACGGCGACGCCCAATCCGACTCCGACTGCGACGCCAGCGCCGGCGACGGAGCCGACTGCGACGCCTGATCCGGCTTCGTCTGCGACGCCAGCGCCGACAACGGAGCCGACGGCGACGCCCAATCCGACTCCGACATGCTCAGTCTGCGTGTCGCAGGGGCTCGTGTGCGGAGACGACGGTTGCGGTGACTCGTGCGGCCAGTGCTCGTCGCCAGAGTACTGCACGGGCAGCGTGGCAACGTGGTTGGGTGCACCTGTCAGCCATACACTCGGTGTCTCGGCGTTTGGCTTCGTCAAGTGAGCGACCCTGCGTTGAGTGGTTCAGCCTTCTGCAGTTCGTGGTCGCTCTCTTCTGAACAGCCCCGGCTACTAGCCCTCGTGAGTACTGTGCATTGTTGTGCCCCCGCACTGCGAGTCGGATACGAAGCGCATGCACTGGCTACCGGCTGGAGGTGGCTCAGCCTCACGAGCGCAAACCAGTGGTTTTTCTCTATTGGATGGCGCTCTGACGTGGTCTAGCCACACCTCTGCAAGTGAACGGCCCTGCATTGAGTGGTTCAGCCTTCTGCAGTTCGTGGTCGCTCTCCTCAGAGCAGCCCTGGCTACCAGCCCTCGTCAGTACCGTGCATCGTGGCGCCCCCGATCTGCGTGTGTCGGAGACGATGTGCTCGTATTGGCTACCGGCTGGAGGTGGCCCAGCCTCGCGAATGCACACCTGTGGTCTTTCTCGGCTGGATGGCGCTCTGCCGCGGCTCAGCCCTTCAGCTTCAGTGAGCCTTCATGAGACAGGCCTCTTCCGCCGCACCTCGTTCACCCGGGGTGCTGCTGTGAGTCTGAGTTCGTCGCTCGCGCTCGTTTTCTTCCCCCTCTCCTGCCTCCTGCCCCGCTTCGCTCATTCCCCCTTCTCTTGCCCCCGCTTGTGGTTCGGTTGGAGCTTGGCGCCGCCAGGGCGACTTCTCCCTCCGTACCGCATGGTCTCCGCGCCTCTGCGTCCCCACCTGCTGGGATGCCTGAGCCGGTCACTTCTAATGAGGGTCATTTTGTCCCCGGCACGTGCACTCGCGTTTGCGGCCTACGCGCCACTGGCCAATTATCTGCTGTCTGAGTCCCAGTCGTTAATCCCGCTTCATGACCTCTGTCTTGGAGCCGCCAACCAAAAAAATATCCCCACCAGCGCCTATCTCTTTTCTTGCTGCCTAGTCGCGGCCTGGCTAGTGATCGGACGGCTTCCGACTTGCTTCGCGAGCCCGCAAACCAAAAACTACGCCACCGAGGAACACCACATACTTATAGTATGGTTGGAGTGATGATGGCTGAAGTGAAGCAGGTGAGACTGATGCTGGTGGCCGTTGCCCCGCCGATACCGTTGGTGACGCCACTCAAGAGGAGAGGTGGAAGAGGAGAAGCGCCGCGCCAGCCACACTTTGCGAGCCCGAAACAGAGACCGACCGCACCCCCAAGGCACCCCCTTGTAGGCCACGCATGCTGGGCCCTGCGACATGGGCGCGTATAGAGAGACCACCCCCTGCACACCCCCGCTGGTGTCGAGAAAGTGCCACGCCTGCTAGGCCTTGCGACATTGGCGCGTATAGAGAGACCACCCCCTGCGCACCCCAGGTGGTGTCGAGAAAGTGCCATGCCTGCTAGGCCCAGCGACATTGGCGCGCATACAAAGACCACCCCCAGCGCTCTCCTTCTGGTGTCGAGAAAGTGTCACGCCTGCCAGGCCCTGCGCCATGGCCCGCATAGACGCCGCGCTCGGAGACCGTTCCCTGCGCACCCCAGGTGGTGTCGAGAATATGCCGTGCCTGCCACGCCCTGCGCCATGGCCCGCATAGACGCCGCGTTCGGAGACCACCCCCTGCGCACACCCTACGAGGTCGAGAAAGTGCCACACCTGCCACGCCCTGCGCCATGGCCCGCATAGACGCCGCGCTCGGAGACCACCCCCTGCGCACACCCTACGGGGTGAGGAAAGTGCCACACCTGCCACGCCCTGCGCCATGGCCCGCATAGACGCCGCGCTCGGAGACCACCCACTGCGCACCTCCTACGAGGTCAAGAAAGTGCCACACCTGCCACGCCCTGCGCCATGGCCCGCGTAGACGCCGCGCTCGGAGACCACCCCCTGCGCACCCCCTACGAGGTCGAGAAAGTGCCACACCTGCCACGCCCTGCGCCATGGCCCGCATAGACGCCGCGCTCGGAGACCACCCCCTGCGCACCCCCTACGGGGTGAGGAAAGTGCCACACCTGCCACGCCCTGCGCCATGGCCCGCATAGACGCCGCGCTCGGAGACCACCCCCTGCGCACCCCCTACGGGGTGAGGAAAGTGCCACACCTGCCACGCCCTGCGCCATGGCCCGCATAGACGCCGCGCTCGGAGACCACCCCCTGCGCACCCCCTACGGGGTGAGGAAAGTGCCACACCTGCCACGCCCTGCGCCATGGCCCGCATAGACGCCGCGCTCGGAGACCACCCCCTGCGCACCCCCTACGAGAAAGCACACACAAAGCGCAGACCAAGCCCACGCCACGCCCTGCGCCATGGCCCGCATAGACGCCGCGCTCGGAGACCACCCCCTGCGCACCCCCTACGGGTCGAGAAAGTGCCACACCTGCCACGCCTGCGCCATGGCCCGCATAGACGCCGCGCTCGGAGACCACCCCCAGCGCACCCCCCTACGAGGTCGAGAAAGTGTCGCACCTGCCACGCCCTGCGCCATGGCCCGCATAGACGCCGCGCTCGGAGACCACCCCCTGCGCACCGCCGTACGAGCTCGAGAAAGTGCCACACCTGCCACGCCCTGCGCCATGGCCCGCATAGACGCCGCGCTCGGAGACCACCCTCTGCGCACCCCCTACGAGGTCGAGAAAGTGCCACACATGCCACGCCTGCGCCATGGCCCGCATAGACGCCGCGCTGGATGGCACCGAGGTCGAGAAAGTGCCACACTTGCGCAACGGAGACCATGCGCCCGCATAGATGCCGCGCATGGTCCGAGACCACCCCCAGCGCACCCCCTACGGGGTCAAGAAAGTGCCACACCTGCCACGCCCTGCGCCATGGCCCGCATAGGCGCCGCGCTCGGAGACCACCCCTTGCGCACCCCCTACGGGGTGAGGAAAGTGCCACACCTGCCACGCCCTGCGCCATGGCCCGCATAGACGCCGCGCTCGGAGACCAGCGCACCCCCTGCGAGGTCGAGAAAGTGCCACACTTGCCAAGCCCTGCGCCATGGCCCGCATAGACGCCGCGCTCGGAGACCACCCCCTGCGCACCGCCGTACGAGGTCGAGAAAGTGCCACACCTGCCACGCCCTGCGCCATGGCCCGCATAGACGCCGCGCTCGGAGACCACCCCCAGCGCACCCCCAACGGGGTCGAGAAAGTGCCACACCTGCCACGCCCTGCGCCATGGCCCGCATAGGCGCCGCGCTCGGAGACCACCCCTTGCGCACCCCCTTACGGGGTGAGGAAAGTGCCACACCTGCCACGCCCTGCGCCATGGCCCGCATAGACGCCGCGCTCGGAGACCACCCCCAGCGCACCCCCTACGGGGTCGAGAAAGTGCCACACCTGCCAAGCCCTGCGCCATGGCCCGCATAGACGCCGCGCTCGGAGACCCCACCTCAGCCGTGCTGTGCTGCGCCGTGCTGCGCTGTGCTGTGATGTGCAGCTGTGTGCTGAGCTGTGCTAGGCTGTGCTGTGCTGTGCTGCGCTGCGCTGTGCTATGTTGTGCTGCGTGAGAAGGAGAGGGGGCAGGGAGGGAGGCGTGCGGCGCGGGCGCGGCGCGCGAAGGAGGAGACGCGGGTGCGCCGCGGCAGAGAAGAAATCCAGAACCCCACCAAGCATGTGGGGAAATATCCCCACCAGCCCATCCAGAAACGATGCCCAGGGCAGTTGATGTGATCAGGGAAGTGAGGGAGCATGCAGAAGAACAAAGGGCGGGAGAAGCCGTCCGAGGGAAGGGAGAGGAGGGAGGAGGGAGGAGGAGGAGCAGGCTGATAAGGAGGAGGAGAAGGAGGAAGAGGAAAAGGGTGAGGAGGAGGAACAAAAAAATAGCACAAGAGCCTCCTCAGATGTCTGTTGGGAGTTGTTTGGAGGCCCCTTGGAACGTCTGGGGGGCACCTTGGGTGCCTCGGGGATCCTCTTGAAGCCCTCTGGGAGCCTCTTGTGAGCCTCTTGGATGCATCTTGGGCGCATCTTGGGGCCGTCTGGGCACCTCTTGGGGCGCTCTTGGGTGCCTTGGGAGCGCTCTTCGGGCCATCTTGGAAGAGATCGATACAAACAGAGGCGAGCTCGAATCAGCATCGCCATTATAGAGTGCCTAAACATCGCATCTTGGGCCCCTCTTGGGGCGTTCTTGGAGCGCTTTTTGGGCGCTGATGGGGCCGTCTTGGGGCTCTTTTCGGGTCCTCGTGAGGCCCTCTTGCGCCCTCTTGGAGCCATCTTGAGGCCTCGGAAGGCCATCGGGAACGAAACGGCGAGAAGGCAAGCCACATTGCTTTCCTCTAGGTTCTGGAAGGATGTTGGCCTCTTCGGGGCCTCCTTGGGGAGCTCTTTGTCCACTTAGGGCCGCTTCGGAGCGGTATCGGGGCCTCTTGGAGCATCTTGGGAGCCATATTGAGGCATCTTGGGATATATTGAGCCATCTTTGGGCGCAGCTTGGGCTCTCCGAGGGTCTTCGGATACAGAACGACCAGACAGGGAGCCGTCACCATCGGGCCTTTGCAAGCCATGCGGGGATAAACACGACCAGGAAAGAGAGAACCAGGAACACCAGGAACGCCTTCGCCGCCCTTGGCTGCCTTCTCCTTGCGCTTGGCGCGAGCGTCGGGCAAGCGGCTGGTGGCAGACAGGGCACCAGAAACTGGAAACACCTCATTCCACCCCACGTCTGCCGAGGTGGAAGGAAAGTCCTGCTCCGCCATGAGCTCACCAAGAACCGAGGTCTAGCCACGTATCAGCGGTGCCCACTTCACCCCCAGGGAATCCCACCAGCCCTTTAGGGTGTAGGTGGTCCGGGGTGTTTTGTCGTCCATATGCCCCTCTTTCCCTCCGGGGAGGGGTTCACCCCTCCCCCTTCCCCGTGCATCAGTGGCCTCATCGATGAGATGTTTTTTTTTTGCCAGGCTCACAGAGTTCAAGTTCGGGCTGGATAAGTTTAGTGCAGGGACGACAAGACAGCCCCTGACAGTGCCACCCCAACAGTTCTTAGTGCGATCGAAGCTTTGGGAGCCGCCCATCAGCAAGTTCCTGATTCGCGCACGACAGATGTACGGAAATCTACCAGGCCAGACCTCGACTCAATCGAGGGCCGCCCCCAAGCCCAGGCCGACACTATATCTGCAAGAGTCGGCTCGTTGGACAACGGGACGACCGACCTCTCAAGGCAGATTGGGAACAGACGTGCGTCGCCGGATGAACTGCGCAATAAACTTGCAAATGCCTGTCGAGCTCCCCCGCCGTTTCGGTTGGATTCGGTCTCATTCAAGCGAGATGTTGACGGGGCGATCCTTAAGGTGGCGTCCCCTACCATGGTGCGCAGGGTCGGTGACGTCGCTTCTATCGAGGCATGGCTCAGGACTGCTGATATCACAGGCGGGCTCACAATCGGTGGTGAGGGCATGGGCAATGATCTTCGATCGCAGGTGCGTGCAGCATCGATGGCAAGAAGGTTCACAAAGCTCTTGCCGTTCTGCGTCTTCCTGAAACATGTCAATCGGTCAGTTTTCCGCCCCTGCAGCGTCGGGCGGCCCCAGTCGACTTCACGTCGGCCCCGACAAGTGCCCGTTCTAGTTGAAGATGGAGACCACGGGCAAGGAGAGCACCAACATGTCGCATGAGCACTTCTCCGATAACAGGTTCTATTTCGACCGTCAAAACAGGTGGACTCTAGAACGCTGGGGGCCCACTCTGCGGCTGGAGCCCCAGTCTGGCCGCGACCCCACCAAGCGCTCCTAGGATGATGCCGCTGCGGCGCAACGCGGATGGTCTAGAGAACAGTCTCATCGCACCTTCAAGCAGGTCGTCGAGCCGACGCCAGCGCCCGAGAGGTTGCACTTTCGACTGCAGATCCAACCGCTGAGGGGAAGGCGGCTTTCCGTCCCTGCCAGCTCCCATGTCCGCCTGCATTTGGAATGCAGGCGCTCGCCTTCGGCGGCGTGGTCAGATGGCACTGCGGAAAGCCGCTCGCCCCCGCAAGTGGGGCAGCACGAACGGCATCTTCGCGATCCAAGATGCGCATCAATTCATCGACGAGCTCAAGACCTCCATGAAAAGGGTGGCCCACGATACTTGTGAGTAAAGTTCCTTGCAGAGACCGGGGAAGGACAGAATCGCGGCGGTGTTGTTACGTCTGCTCTTCTGTCCTCTCCGGCCACGGATTCATCTTCTGCGCGCACTGATGTCGGGAACAGCGTTGCAGACGGCATTGCGGAGTGCCCAGGCTGAAGTTCAACGTTTCCACGTCCATCATTGCGACCCGCTGCCCGCGCGGATCAACAAAGTGCGCAGTGATATACAAGAGGGCCCACGATGGGCACAACGCGATCACCGGCCAGATTGGCGGTTGCGCGCCGCGGCTTCAAATGCACTGATCCCGAACGGCTCTGCTTGGCCAAACCCAGGCAGGCCTGCCCCGCCAAGTAAGCGCACACTACGGTGACGCAGTCAAAGAGGCGGCAATCCACTTCCAGTCGAATGCTCCAGATCGCCCCCGAGGTTCCCGCGCACTACTGCAACGACACCAAATAATTAACCCGTCTGGATCGCACATCGCTATCTGAGCCAAGTATGACGTCATTCCAGCTGTCCCATCTCATTGCGGGCATCGACGGCGCAGAGCAGCTCTCTGAGAAAATGGCTGAACATGCGGCTGCCCGCGCGTTTCTTCAGCGCCGTGCGCTCGACGAAGCCGCCTCGGGCCCACCCCCAGGTTCATCTCCCAGAGATATGAGTTCAACGTCAAATCTGACGCAAACATTACTGCCGATGCGATATCATGAGTCCCTCGTCGCCTTCTAGATTGCTGGAAAGACGCCAGATATCTGTGTACGCGGACTCCTTCGACAGGTCGAACATGGTCTTGCGTGGCGAACCTGTTCCAATTGAAGCCCCACGCGTTTCTGCGCGTCTGGCTGCTGGGGCCATCTGGAGACAGGATGCGTTGCGCGCTATCAAAATCCGCAGCTCGCCCAGCGTTTCTCAGGAATGCACGGGCGTTGTCGGCGGCGACGCGGCGCTCGTTGATCCCCTTGCACCCTGGGCGCGACCGCGGACCGCTCATCGCGCGGCAGCCGCCGCGGACATCGAGAAGATCCCGCTTGCCAAGTATTCCGGCAGAGGGCGCGATTGCCCCTCGTCGCGAATGGTCATGGCGACGCACAGACGGGTCAGACTCATTCTTCGTGCTCTCAAGGTCGGCGATGGTGTCTATTTCTCGGCAGCAGAGAAGTTGGGGGCTCTCGCCGCAGGACACGCGGCGCCCGTCTGCTAGTCGCCGGCCCCGTTCGCGCGCGTCACAGCTTCCGAACTCGGCGCGTGCATCCAGCCGTCCTGCTTCAACGCCAGCCATCTTGCAGGCGCGCCTAACAGTGGTGAGACTGTTCAATGAAAGCAGAGGATCTCTGGCTTCTTCCGGGAAGTTCCAAGACGAACATGGACGGCCTTGTCGTCGGCCGAGCGCGGCTGGCCCCCCCCCCCGCCAAGCGAGCCCCCCCCGAACGCGGCGCCGCCGAGCCCCCCTTCATCTTGAAGGGCAAGCTGAGCTGCGGCTCTTCGGTTCCCCATGACAGATGGGGGGCTTGGAAAGATCGCGGCGACTGGATCGACTGGTGCGTTCAAGATACGGCGATGCTCTTCGACTCGCCGCATCTGATCGATCCTTGCACCAGGGCCACCCGCGCGCCTCTCAGGACTCGGGATTAGATTTGGACCCGTGCTCGGGTCGCGCGCGGATCGCCTGCGAGGGCAACGAATAGAGTTGACTGCGCGCCTTCGCCTTGGTCCGCGGCAAAACAGCAGCTGATCACCACCTCCAGCAATTCTTGCCCGGGCGCAACCACGCGCAGTTCAGAAGCCCCCCAAATCCATCAGGGGGCCCTGCGCCTGCGTATTTGAGAATCGCACGCCCCGGGTTTCCGACGCCCGCCCAAGCGGCACCCAGAGACGGCTCTAACCCACCGCCCGAATCTTGCCCCCCCATGCGGCGCTGACGGCGACTTTGAGACAGGCGCAAGCTACGGCAGCATCTCGACGATGACCAGCATGGCATGGCAAGGGCGAGCCTGCATCGACATCGGCACGCCATTGACTGAAGCTCGAGGCACAAGCGAGGACGACCCCGTCCATAGAGCAGAAAGGATTGAGCGCGAACTCACAGACGGCGCCACGGCATGGTCGACACCACGCCGCCCCCATCCCCCCCCCCCACATCTACTACGCGATCCAGGTCGACAGCGTTTATATTTGGTTGGACTGGTGCGTCGGCTACGTGTTCGGGGTGCGTCATGACTAGCAGTTCTCTCCTCTGGTGGGAGAGGTCACGGGGGGGGGGGACAGGCGCAGGCGAGCAGCAGAGGGGACTTGCCTGGCCGCGCGGCACGCTGCGGCAATCGCAAGAGATCAATTGCGACGCCATTTTGCGGCGGAACTACCTGAAATGGATCAAACTATCATCCGTCGCGCATGACAGAACACATTTGGGCACGTAGCAATGCTTCAATGGGCGCCAGATCCCTCGAAGAGGCCATTCGACCTCCGCACTTGGTTTCTACGACAGGTTGGCAGTGGTCTCGCTCTTCCTCGACCTGCTGACACGATCCCCAAGCTTCGCGCGGCGCTGGAAGAATCCCCGCGCGACGTGGAACGATTGGACGTCGACCCGAGCGACTTCCGCTGCATCCCGTCGTCGCGCGACTCGCCGACGCGCTCTCCGCCCTCCGTGCCCCTGTGGCGTCTTCGCGACTTGGCCGCGCCATGGGTATTGTCTCCTACTGCGGCCGACAGTGAGGCCATGGCGTAACTCATGGTCGGCGGCGTTGACGGACCCCCTTTTTCACCTGCCCAGTTCGAGAATGATGCTACGCTCGATGACAAGTTCGAGCCGACAGATTCCCCTGGGCAGTGCTCTTGGGCGCTTTTTGAAGGAAACTAACAGCTCCCTCCTCTCTCCTCCTCCTTCCTCTCCTCCTTCTCCTCCTCCTCCTCCTCCTCCTCCTCCTCCTCCTCCTCCTCCTCCTCCTCCTCCTCCTCCTCTTCCCCCCTCCCCCTTGTCAGCGGTAGTAGCGCCAGCATCAGGGGAATCGTTTGCCAAGTTCGGCGACCCGTTTCTCTGCCCTGAGAGCGGGGGCACGCACAGCGCGATTGCGAAGGCTTCGCCAAGGCCAGCAGGCAGCCCCAACGAAGCTGCACCTCCTCACCATGGTGGCACGCCTACTGCCGGCGGTGGTACGGATACCGGCATGATCGGCACAGGTGATACTAGGCCGTCGAGTTTGGTCGATGGGGCCACCGACGCGGCCTTCCCTGACTTTGCCCCTGCTGATGGTGTTCCTTTTTTCTTGCTATTATGTGGTTTCTCCTTTTGGTCGCTGGCGAAGATGGCCTTATCGAGTCTTCCACCCAACTTCTACCTCTTCTACCTGATGCGCCAGCTCCTGCTGCACAACCAGATGTGCATCTTGGGCGACAGAATCACATTGGAGAGAGAGGGAGGGAAAGAGAGAGAGAGAGAGACCGACGAGCTGGTGCACAACGGTTCGGCCAACGTCGACGGGTACGACGCCGTGGTATTAGCTGTACTGGATTATGCTCCCGGGCTGCACTTGGGCGGTAGCACGGCGGGCGAGGCGCCCCCACCCATGTCCTTGAAGCGAGCCCGCCTCATTTTCGGGCAATTGCTACAAAGTGAAGAGAAACTTCTGGCGAGATGGACGGCGGGACTGTGGACGCTTTTGCTTCCCAGGTTTCCGGCACAGGCCTGGCCTCCTGCTCAGGAAGACGCCGTCAACATCCTGATGATGTCGGAACATGCTGACCCCAACGATGACCATTCGCTGGCGAACATGATGGACGTGCACTCGAAAACCATGGAGTTAGTTGGAACTGCAGGTGAGACCACGCCTCTGGCAGCTATGAAGAGCAGGCATGGAAGCCTCGCAGTAAGCTGAAGCTGCACCAAGAATGTGTGTCGGCTATTCTTGGTTCAATCGAGGACGACCCCTTGATTGCTGAGCCAGCTGGTGCTTCCACTTCTGCTGTGCACGGCGCTATCCTACCTCCTGACGCGCAGGTGGATGAAGCCGATCAGATGCAGGATGATGTGGTTTCCATGTATGCAGTTGGTTCTCCTGACGACATCGTCGTCGTTGTCACCGACGTCCCGGGCGACGGCTGTAACGTTGACTACGGCGATTCCACATAATGCCTGGCATCTCCTAAGGCACGGGTGTGAGTTCAGGCCCCGCAAGTACCGCGGGCGGCTCTGACGGCGCCACCTAGGCGCGCGGATCGGTCCTGGGAGGCGTGGACTTCTCCTCCTCCTCCTCCTCTTCCCTTCCTCCTCCTCCTCCTCCTCCTCCTCCTCCTCCTCCTCATCCTCCTCCTCGTCCTCGTCGTTGTCCTCGTCGTCCTCCTCCTCCCGATTCCCGAGAGGCACTGCTGTGGAATACGAAAGCGCCTCCGCAGGCCGCTGGATCGGGGCAAAGGTCCAGGGTCGCAAAGAGGAGGGGGAGGACGAGGTGGAGGAGGAGGGGCAGGAGGATCAGTGCAAACCCAAGACGCATCAACGATATACGAGCGTTCCCTCCAAGTTCCCTCTTCTGCGCCTGCAAGAATATATTTTCAGTTCGGGAAGTGCCCCAAGGAAAGGCAAACAGTTGAAAATCCAGGAACGGGCCACAGCACAGTTCCTGGGACTTCATCGCCGCGACCCAACGCGCCTTGTGCATCCTGACTAGGTCGTGCCAGGACACCATGCCTGGGACTTAGGAGGAGGACGCGGAGGAGGAAGGAGGAGGAAGGGAGAGGAGTGAGGGGGCAGGAGGCGAGGAGGGAGGCGGCGGTGGTGGAGGGAGGCGGGGCGAAGGTCCTCTTCCGCCGCCCGTCGGGGCTCTACGACCTGGACGTGAAGCCCATGGTCGCGCCTTGCAGCATCCGCCGGCCGCGGGCGAAGCCCTCGCGCCACAGGCGCAGGTCCAAGGGGAAGAGGGGAGGGGGGAGGAGAAGGGGGAGGGAGGAGGAGGAGAGGAGGAGGAGGAGGAAGGAGGAGGAGGAGGAGGAGGAGGAGGAGGAGAGGAGGGAGGAGGAGGAGGAGGAGGAGGAGAGGAAGGAGGAGGAGGAGGAGGAGGAGGAGGAGGAGGGAGGAGGAGGATGAGGGGAGAGGAGGAGGAGGGAGAGGAGGGGGAGGAGAGGAGGAAGGAGGAGGAGGGAGGAGGAGGAGAGGAGGAGAAGCACAAGGAGGAGGAGGAGGATGGAGGAGGGAGGACCAGAGCAAACCCAGGATGCATCAGCGATGCTGAAGTACACCCGTCGCGAAGTCCCTCCGCTGACGCCCTGCGAACAGTCCTTCTCACTACAACAGGCGCCCCCCCTCCCTTAAGAGACCGGAGCACTTGGGCCTGCCTTTTCGGCGAGGGCCCCGTTATCTGACCAGGATGTGCACTTTGCGCCCTTTCTGCGGCGTCGCGTAAAACTGTGATCAAGCCGTTTCACGAAGTGTCCAGCGATAACATTTTTTCGAAGAAGGACCGCCCGCGACACACACACACATACACACACACACGTACGCATACACACGCACACACGCGCACGCACACACACACACACACAATTTGTGTAACTATTGGACAGCTGTCGCCCGTGGCCACGGAATTCGAGGAAGTCTTCAGCAAGAGTTCCGTCTTGACGAAGAGCTGCCCTGGACCCGTTCAAAGCTACACGTGCTGGAGCGAGAACTACAAGTTGAGAAAAAAAAAGTCCTTTACCATCTGACATGTAGCATGCAAGCGAAGGAGCGTGTCGCTGAGGTGAGAGTCCCAGCTTGTTCGTAAAGGTTGCAAGCTTTTGAAACGAAGTTGCGCGGCGCTTTGACAAGAGCAACATGTTGAAAGTTTGCAACTGCTAACTGTTAGAACGAATGCGTGCGGCGCAAAGGCGAGAGTCCCATTGTGAGAACGACCCTTTCTCCATCGTTGCGGAAATTGTGCCACCGTGTCAACATGAATGTGCGCGGCGCTCAGACGAGAGCCGCCTGCCTGAAAACCGAAAGGCGTGTATATATAACACACACCAAAACCAAGGAAGAAACAAACAACAAAAGAAACAGAACATGTGGGTCGCGCCCCACCCACCCACCCCTTCCATCCCTGAAGCTGTTGCAAACGTTGAAGGCGAACGCGCGCAGTGCTGAGGCGAGAGCCACACTTTGAAAATGGCCCCATCCACCCTATCATCCTTTAAGCGGGTGCAAACTTGTAAGACGAATAAGCGCGCCGCTCAGGCGAGAGCCACATATTGAAAAAGGCACACCCTCCATTGTTCAAGCCGCCGCAACTGGTTAAGACGCTGCAGCGAGGTGAGGTGCACACTTGGAAAACGACCCTCCTCCATCCATCAAGCTGCTGCAAACGTTTAAAGCGAATGCGCGTGGTGCCCAGGCGAGATGATCACTTCGGCAGGGAACAAACAAACAAAAAATAAAATTAAAAAACAAACAAAAAAAACGTCCCTTCTCGTCCGTCTTTGAAACGACCGCAAACTCGTAACAAACTTGTGCGCGACAGCGAGATGCACATGTTGAAAACCATTCCCGTCCGTCCCCCTAGGCTGTTGCAAACTTTGAAGACGAATGTGCACGGCGCTCGGGTGAGTGCAACATTTTGGAAACGTACCCCCTCCATCCCTGAACGAAGTGCAAACTTTCAAAACGAACGCGCGCGGCGCCAAGGCGAAGCCCCATGTTCAAAACGGTCAGTGTTCAACCCGTGCGACCGTTGCAAACGTCAAGGCGAAACGCCCGACACATTTGGGGGTGCTTCAGGGAAGAGTTGTTCCCTAAACGGTGCTTGCACTTAGGGGTTCTTGCTTTTGGAAATGGAACTGGGCCCGTCTGTCGGCCTGGCGGCTGTGTAGCCGCCGTCGCCGCCCCGTCGCCGCCTCGTCGCCGCCCGTCGCCTGGGCCTGTCGGTCGGTCTGGCGGCCACGTGGCCGCCCGTGGCTGTCGTTTGCTTGCAGCATGTAGACAAAACAGATTCCACCACGTAGATTGCACAAGATAGATTGCCACGCGTAGATTGCGCAACGCAGTTTGCAAAACCACTTAGGAGGCGCCACAAAGAGCGCGCAAGATAGATTGTGTGACACCGGTTGCACAGCATAGGTTGCACAACGTAGATTGTACAGCATATGCTGCACAACATTAGCTAGCGTGGCCCTAGAGCAGGGTGTTGCTAGCATTGCATGGTTGGCAATATTGGATGTGCAGACGACGTGCTGCAATCTGCGTGGTGCAATCGATGTTGTGCAATATCGTGTGTGCAAATGTGTTCTGCAATATATCGTGTGCTGTATGTTCTGCGCGACCTACGCTGTGTAATATATAGTGTGAAACCTGGTGTGTGCGTGCAACGTATGTCGTGCAATATAGACTGTGCATCATACGAGGCGATATACATCCGGGCCAACTTACGTGGTACAATCTACGTGCTGGAGTATGCGCGGTGCAATAATTATATATATATGTGTGGGGGGGAGGGTATTGTTCTATATGTGTGGTGCAATGGATGGTGTACAGTAGATGGTTTGCAGTTTATGCGGTACGTTCTATGCGGTGCCATCGACGTGGTGCAACATACGTGAAGCAATAGTTATCATGCAATTTACGTGGTGCAGTCCATGCAGCGCAGTCTTTGTGGCACAACCTACGTGGTACAATGTCGATTTTGTATATATATATATATGTGTGTATACGTATGTATGTTGCAATTCATGTTGTGCGATAGATGCGATGCATCTTGAGTTGTGCAATATTTGTGGCGCAATCCATATGACGCAGTCGAAGTGGTGCAACCTATGTGGTCCAGATTGTAGTGTGCAATCGGTGTAGTGCGAATTTTGACAACATTGGGGTTGTCAACTCCATAGCTCGCGCAATCATCCCACCCGCCCATCCGCAATGTGGCTTGCAAAGCCCATGCGGCGGCGATTGCGATGAACGCTTGGTGTTGGCAGGCGCATCTCTGCGGCCGCGCTAACCCTCGCACGCTCGCGCGCACAGCGGCCACCTAATTTGGCGCGGCCGTCGCGGCCGCGACGGCGCTGACCGCTGGGTGCTTCCCAGTGGGCCCTTCAGTGCGAATCGGTAACGTGGGCGGGCGCGGTATCATGGCGACGTCGACAACGGTAGGAAACGATGATGAGTCTAGCGATGATGGTGACGATGATTAGGAGGACGACGGCAAGGCCAACGACGGCACCGATGCCGATCACGCCGGTGACGATACCGGTGCCCTCGCGTCGGTGACGAGGTTTCCGGAATGAGTTCGACAAGTGCGCGCGGCCGACGCGCGCGAGTGGCCCGCATTTTGTTATTGGACCGGGATCGAGCCCCCCCCCAACACGCGCGCGAGGGCGTTCAAATGATTCCGACCTGCTGCGCGAGAGGTCCGCTTGATCGAGTTTGATGAAACTGTTGAAACATGTGACGGTTTTCTTGAGAATTCGCAAGAGCGCGCCCCCAGTCTTTTTCGTTGGGGGGGAATTGGTGTTGCAAAGCCTTGTGTTTCGATTTTCAGGCGCGTACAGAACCGAAAGTTTTTGAAAGCCTTCCTGCATGCGCGCGCGACGACGCGCGCGCGTGCACTTCGCCCCGTCGTTTTGCAATGGATTCTTGCGAAAGCACGCGTACAAGGGCGTTCGGATGATTTCGACATGCGCTCGAGAGGCACGTTTGGTAGCACAGAGGAAAGACGTTGAACGAAGCATGGTTTTCTTAAGAAACCGCATGAGCACGAGCGCACACTTTTATATGGGGTCCGGACATGCGGTTTTGAAGTTCTCACGGAACTGGCCGTTGTTGAGGGATCTCGGCGTGCTCGCAAGACGACGCGCGCGCGTGCATGTATATTTGTTGTTAAACGAGTGCACGCGCATAGTATTCGTTGCCAGGGATGACGGGGGAAAGGAGTCGATGAGCGTCCGCCTGGGACGGTCCGAATTCAGATTTATGGTGGGCGAGTGTGCAGAACCACATACGGGGGAAAAAACAAAAAAACAAACAAAACGCAAAAGGGGAGTTGTTAAGTCCAGGAGGCTAAAGGGAATAAGATCCGAATATTTTTACAAAGGAGAATATGTGTGGTGCAATCTCTCTTGGGCAATCTAGGCAGGTTGCACCACGTAGCTTACACAAAATAGGTTGCACCACATTTATTGCATAACAGAGATTGCACCACATAGGTTGCTCCACTTGTGCTGCACAGCATATGATGCCCAACCTCGGTTGCACAACATAGATGGCACCATATACATAACACCACGTATATTGCATCGCATACGTTGTACAACCTAGGTTGCTCCACATTGCTCTGCTTAGGTTTCGCCACATAGGTCGCACAACTTGTTAGAAAACACTCTGCTTGGGGTCTTCGCTGGCCAACATTGTAACATGTCTCAGGATAATGGATGGAGGAGGGAGGAGGAGCAGGAGCGGGCATGAAGAGGGAGGAGGGCGGACGTAGGTGAAAGGGGGGGAGGAGGAGACGGAGGAGGAGAAGGAGTAATTATCATTGATTGGGTTCGGGTAGCAGCGCAAAGCGTGCAAAAGGATGAGGAGGGAGGACATGGAGAAGGAGAAGGAGGAGGTGTGCGGGAGGGAGGTTCGGATCTTGCGACCATGCCGGTTACGATAATTGACACTCAGAATGTTTGAGGAGGCCGGGAAGCCGACTTCCCCGACGACCTACATTTTGCGTGTTCGGCGTTGTTGTGAGCCATCGGCCAGCACCCATCCAAGATACCAATCATCTAATATCTCCGATCGCCAGCAGAGAAACGCTCACAAAATTGCGCTAAGTTAGCGAGCTGCTCAGCTGCATGATATGCACATGAGGGCTCAAAACCATAACCCCAGCCCAGCGTGATATGTGAGTGAATGGTTTTGATTCGCCCACCTACCTGCAATATGCACCTGCCGCCCAGGGTGGATATCCCATAAAAAAATCATTGGGGCTAAAGGGGAGCGTTCCGAGTTCAGCCATGCAGTCCTGTGAACATGTGAGGTCGACCCTTAAAAGCGACTGCAAGTGCCACTGTTTTTCTCCATCGCATGTTGAGGGATTGGTTGCCGCAGACGGGGCCGTCATTCTCTTCTTTCGCTTGCCAAGTCTTGAGCGTGGTGGAAGCAGCTTTACCCTGACAAGGCAGGGCATCCATTCCGTTGTGAAGACTATGGCTCTGGTGGTGGCACTGACTCGGGCCACCCAAACTCCCGCGTTGGCCAGAGGGTGTCAACGATTGCGCTGCCTAGGATAAGCATTTGCGGGAACCTTCCATGAAGAACGTCAGTGGCTTCCCGGCATGAGCGCACGTACAAGTGAAACCGCCTCCTCTTTTGTCGATCATTCGTCCGATTAACCAAGGATCTGCGTTTTCGAGACTGGCGCCTGCATGAATGACAGCCTGAACACGCTACAGAGATACCGGCCACGAAAGCCATGCACCCATAGACCCTACGAAGCACCATTTACGTGGCGTACAACTGGGCGCGGGTCGACAGCGACCCCAGGGTTTGGACTTGATGCTCATCGGATCGTCCAGCGAGCACAAGACGGCACCCCCCGATGCCCGCACAGCGAAGTTCAACCTCGCGATTGTCCTCGCTTCCGCCAGCAGTTCCGAAGATGAGGGAGGGAGGGAGGGAGCGCGGAGGAGGAGGCGGAGGAGGAGGAGGGAAAGGAAGACGAGGAAACAGGATGCACGTGAACGGCAAGCGAGTGCCTGCGAGCCAGTGCTCGCGACGACACACACGGCCGCGCACGAAGGACATGAGTAAGATGAGGATTTGGAGGAAGAGGAGGAGGAGGAGGAGGAGGAGGAGGACCAGTGTAAACCCAGGACTGATCAACGGTGTTACAATAAAGCCTCTCTCCAAGCTCCCTCCTCACCAGCTTCTACAAGGATTTGTGTTCACTGAGGTAAGTGCCCAGTTGGAAGACAACCGTGCAAAAAATCCCAACCCGTACCAAAACACCATTCCTGTTACTTCAACGCCGCGGGTCAACGTCATTGTTGCGTCTTGATGGTCTTGGATCGCGCCAGAACGCCATTCCCAGGACTTTAGTATCGCGCACCAGCAGCGTGATTGTTACGCCCTGGCAGTCCTACACCGTGCCATAGCATGATTTGTGGTACGTCGACCATACGAGCTCTTGGACCCGCTAGACGAATGTGCGCTGCGGAGGCGAGAGCCGCAGTTTGAAAAAGAACGGCCATCCATCCATGATGCGCTTGCAACCCTTCGAGACGGATGTGCGCGGCGCCCACGCGATAGCCACATCTTGACAACGGCCCGCCCTCCATCCATGAAACTCCTGCAAACGTTTAAGACGAATGCGCGCGGCGCTGAGGTCATCGCCACAGCTTGAAAGGGAATCGCCATCCATCCATGAAGCTGCCGCAAACGGTTAAGACGAATGTGCGCGGCGCTCAAGCGAGAGCCCCATTTTGAAAACGGCCCGCCCTCCAGCCATTGAACTCGGGCAAACTGTTAAGACGAGTTCGCGCGACGCTGAGGCGAGAACCGCATTTTGAAAGCGACCCGCCCGCCATCCGTGAAATTGTTGCGAATTCTAATTTGAGGGATTATGAATGGTGAGGGGGTCTCAGAGGAAACGCCCGGGCAGCTCAACCGACACGCTTCGGGATGCGACACGGACGAGTTACTCGTAAGGAAAAGGGGATGGAGGAGGAGGAGGAGGAGGAGGAGGAGGAAGAAGATGAGGAGAAGGAGGACAAGGACAAGGGGAAGGGGGAGGGGGAGGGCAGAGGGGAGAAGGTGGTGGAGGAGAGGGAGGTGAGGAGGAGGAGAGGAGGAAGGTGGAGGTGGGAGGAGGAGGAGGAGGAGGAGGAGAGGAGAAGGAGGAGGAGGGGATAGGAGGAGGAAGGAAGAGGTCCAGAAGGAGAAGTAGGAGGAGCAGCGACAGCCGCGGCGGCGGCGCGCAGGTCGAAGGGCGAGGAGTGGGGCCTCTCGTCGCCGAACCCGAAGCCCGCAGAGGGGCGCCAGCGCAGGGGCCGGCGGGGCAGCACGGAGGGGCGGTCTGGCGCGGAGGAGCTGCGCACGCCGCGCACGCCCGCCCGCGCATGGGCGGAGAAGGCGCGGGGGGGCGACAACTGGGGGAGGGGGAGGAGGAGGAGGAGGAGGAGGAGGAGGAGGAGGAGGAGGAGGAGGAGGAGGAGGAGGAGGAGGAGGAGAAAAAGAGGAGGAGGAGAGGAGGAGGAGGAGGAGGAGAGGAGGATTAGAGGACGGGGCTGGAACGAGCGAGGGCTGCAGAAGAGGGGCAGTAAAGGGCTGCAGAGCAAGGGGGGGGGCCCTCCCTTCTGGGCCCCTGGCGAGGGGCCCCTTCCGGGCGCCCAAAAGGGGGCTTATGTGGACCGACAAGTGCACCGTTCCCTTGCCCCCCCACCCTGGGCACGGTCGGACAAGGCTCGGGGCGGGGGGCTCGGACGGGGCTGACTGCACGTTTCGCCTCCCATCTGACGAGGTCGATACCCTTACTGCTCACCAGACCACCCCAGCCCGAGCCCGGAGGTCCCAGGCTCCCCCCACCGAAGAATTCTGGGGGTGGGGGGTGTACGGGTTCCACCTTATGTTTGCTCTGTGTTCCGGAGCGCCCCCCCGCTGGACATCGGCAGGCCCAATGGCGACTTCTGGTTTGGTTGGGGTGGCTTTCGGACGCGGCTAGGGCGAGGATGAGTCCGCGTCCTGGAACGCTCTGAGAAGGACGCGGCGCCCGATGGATCGTCCAGAGCCGCCAGATGTCCGAGATTCTCGATTTATCCTCACCCGAATGTATCCTCGCCCTGGCTTCGTCTTACGGGGGGCAGACACGTCGGGTGCGCTGGCGCAGACCACCCAAGCGATGTCGAAGCAGGCGGGGTCGGAGGATCGCGCCGCACGGCCGATACTTCGGCGATGCGGCTCGATGTGGAGCCCGATAATCTCTACGCCGACGTCGTCGATACATCGCCGACGTCGCGGATGCATCGCCGACGCATCGGCGATGCGGCGCGATCCACCAACCCAAATCTACTTCGGTCCCATTCGGTTGACCTCCAGCTGAGAATCGACCTTTTCCTCCTCCTCCTCCTCCTCCTCCTCCTCCTCCTCCTCCTCCTCCTCCTCCTTCTCCTTCTCCTCCTCCTCCTCCTCATGAAGAAGAAGAAGAAGAAATTGCAGAAACATAAACGTTCGAAGGGTTGTGAGGGCTTAAATCGCTTCTCATTCCGCCGGCCCATATTGCCTTGCCGCTTGGGCCGTGTTGGGGCCTCCTGGGGGCCTCTGGGAGGCAGTTTTGAAGCCTCTTGGGGGCCGCGTTGAGGCCCCTTGGGACCTCTTGGGGGCCTCTTGGGGCTTCTTGGGGTGCCTCTCTGGGGCCCCTTGGGGCCTCTTGGGGGCCTCTTGGGGCCTCCTGGGGGCCTCTTGGGGCTGAAGGCTGAACTTTTCGGTTCCTGGTCCCAGTCTTGGGCTCCTCTTGGGGCCGTTTTGGGGCCCTCTTGGGCCATCTTGGGCGCTTGTTGAGTTGTCTTGGGGCCATATTGGGCCGTCTTGAGGCCCTCTTGGAGGCTTCTTGGGCCGTCTTGGAGCGTTGGAAAGCCGAAAAGGCGAGAAACGTCGCTTGGGGCCCCCTTGGAGGGCCTCTTGAGGCTCTCTTGGGGCTTTTTCGCGGACTCTGGGGCCATCTGGAGCCCATCTTGAGCGTCTTGGAACGATCTTTCGGCGACTCGGGGCCTCTTAGGCCGTGTAGGGGGCGTCCCAGCGCCCTCTTGGCGCATTCCTGGAGCGCCCTGGGGGAGTCGGCCGGGCATCGCCCGGGGTGCTTTTCGTCCAGGGGTCCCCAGGAGCCGCCGCGCGCGCGCGTGTGCAGTTGTCTTTCTTTTTGTCCTCCTTCCCTGTTTCTCCTGGAACTTGTTGCCGTAATTTCGGCCACGTTCGCAGGACAGCCTCCGTCTACGTCCTGCGCATGTGCGGTGCCGCTGCGCTTGACCTCTTTTCTTCACCGCTGTTCGGCCATGCGGCGTGGGCCATTGTGCCGCGGTGGTCGTGTTGTCGTTCTCCATCCATGCACCGATCCCGTGACATGCATCTGCTTCGCTGCCCCAGTCCAGGGTTCTCGTCTCGGGCCTGGCGGGTAGCTCGTAGTTGCGTGAACTCGGCAGCCGGCATCCAGTCTGGTGGCTTCGTGTGGAGGACGTTGGTTGGTGCTTCGCTGGAGGGTAAAACAAATATTCTGAATATGCTACCTGAGATCTCAGCGCTGCCTCCTGCGGCGCCTCCAGCGCTGCCCCCTGCGCGCTCCCTGCGCCCGAGAGGAGTGCCATCGCCAATCCGAGAAATCTGCGCGGATCTTCAAAGTGTGTATGTGTGTCGATGCTATGTTATTATGTGGTCGTCTTCCGCCTCCTCCATCCTCATCGTCCTCGCTCATCAGACCTCTCCTCTTCCTCCTCCTCCTCCTCCTCCTCCTCCTCCTCCTGATCATCATCATCATCAGCAGCAGCAGCATCAGCATCATCAGCATCAGCATCAGCATCATCAGCATCATCAGCATCATCATCATCATCATCATCATCATCAGCAGCATCATCATGCGGCCAAAACTTTGGGTCAAGTTCCACTCTGGCTTCGAAAGGAGCTCGAAGTTCGAGCGCCTTTCCCTGGCGTTCCTCGTGCATGTGTGCCGCTGAGGCCCAACGGGGTGCCCGTTCTGGGTGCCGATCAAAATCAGCTCAAAATCGCCCCGTGACGCCAAAACCCGTCCAGGTCAGTCAGAATCGGCCTTTCACAATTTACATATCATATGCGTATATACAGATTGCAGTCCGCGGGCCCGAAAAGGACCCTTGAAGACCGACATTGACAAGGAGGAGGAGGAGGAGGAGGAGGACGACGACGACGACGAGGAGGGGGAGGAGGAGAACTGCTTCACCGCCCTCGTCATTCCCTCCTTCTCCTCACTCCTCCTCCCTCTACTCCTCCTCCTCCTCGTCCTCCTCCTCCTTCTCCTCCTCCTTCTCCTTCTCCTCCTCCTTCACCAGCATGCGATACTCTGTCGCGGAACTCCATAATTATGTCCAGATTCCATTATGTTGCTAACTTCGAGCGTGCCGGTCTGGTCCAGTCCAAGCCAAAACAGTCCCCGGTCTTCCTTCCTCATCCTCCTCCTCCTTCTTCTCCTCCTCCTACTCCTCCTCCTACTCCTACTCCTCCTCCTCCTCCTCGTCCTCCTCCTCCTCCTCCTCCTCCTCCTCCTCCTCCTCCTCCTCCTCCTCCTCCCAATTGTCATCATCCGCCTCCTCATCCTTCCGCGCTCCTCTTCCCTTCCCCCACCTCCATCCTCCGCCTCCATCCCCCTCCTCATCCCTTCACCTTCCTCCCTCTCCCTCATCCTCCTTATCCTCCTCCTCCTCCTGCTCCTCCTCCTCCTCTTCCTTCTCCTCCTCCTCCTCCTGCTCCTCTTCCCCCTCCTCCTCCTTCCTCCGCATCCTCCTCCTTCTCCTCCTCCTCCCTCCGCCTCCTTCCCCTCCTCTGGAATGGTAAACATGCGAGCACCACCCATCCCCGCAATCTGCGCTGTCCCGAGAGAGGCGGTGCTGGAGGAGGGCGACCCCCCGCGGAAGAGCCCCCTAGACGTCGGAGCCGCCCTGGTGGGTGCCCATGTGGAGTACAGGAGCTTCGGCGGGGGGTGTGGGGGTGGAAGCCGTACTGGCACCAGTGTGCGCTCTTCTGCGGCTCCTGCGCCTGCTCCTTCCCGTCTCACCCTCATCCTCCTCGTCTTCTTCCTCCTCCTCCTCCTCCTCCTCCTCCTCCCTGTCTCCTCGTCTCCCTCCTCCTTCTCCTCCCTCCATCCTCCTCCTGCTCCTCCACATCTCCTACCCCTTGATCCTCCTTCCCCTTCTGTTTATTATTCGTCCCTCGGTCGAGTGCAGGAGCCTTGGAGTAGGACAACACACCGACGACGATGTCGAAGCCGTCGACGTCGACGGCGTCGTCGTTCTTAGGGTCTGGGGGCTTTGGAGGGCTTTTCTGAAGGTTCCCGTCGCCACGCCTGGGCGCAGCTCGATTAGTTGGCCAGGACGGGCCTTGAGGGCGTTCTCGGGGGACCTGTTTTTCCAATCTGGTGGGAGCCTCTGAAGACGAAACAGTATCGGCACTGGCATGCCAATTCATCGTGCTTACTGTTGGTCTGCAGTGCCGATTCGAGGTGCGCAGTGGTGTTGGTGATTACTCCAACTCCTCCTCCTCCTCCTCCCTCCTCCTCCTCCTCCTCCTCCTCCTCCTCCTCCTCCTCCTCCTCCTCCTCCTCCTCCTCATGCTCTCAAGCACATGTGGCTCCGTCCCATCCGTAAGCCCCCTTTTTGGCTTATCGCTGGGTCATGGTCGCGCCCTGCGCCTCCGCGTGGCGCTTGAGGGACTTCAAGGCTGCCCGCACATCTGGCGGTTCTTGTCTTAACGACGAAGCAGGGCACATGAAAATGCATATTGTGCTACGGGAGGTCGGCCCTTGGATGGCTGGCCAGAGGCCGCGCAGGCGGTCGCACACCGAGCGGCGGGCCGCCCAACGGCGCGCTCGCGATTCTTGCGAGTGTGGACTGCGGCGGGCGCTGCGCGGCCAGGCCGCCTTTCCCGGTGCCGGCAAGCCGCTGCACCCGATGGTGACCACGTTGCTGCACAGCGGGGAGACGGGACCAGCCCTGAACATGTCGAAGGGCAACGCGTGGTACTCCTCAGTCCTGGAGTGCTTCGTGGGCAAGGCATGCGCGGCGGAGGTGAGCAACGCCCTGGGCCTGCGCGCGGACGCGGAAGTCTTCGATCTTGCCGCAGGGTGCTGGGAGCAGCTGCCCACGCCAGGAGCGCTACGCACATGCGGCGCACTTGTTTTTTCAGGCTGCAGGAGACGACAACTCAGTTTGCCAGATTGGGTGGTCAACGCACGGACATGTATGTCCAAGAAATCAAGTCAGAACACAGAAGTTTCCCATAATGCCGATGGGCCAGGGGGCACTGGTCAACAAGGCCCCTCGGACGCCGTGGCCGCGCGCCGCGCAGGCGAAAGGGGCACTGATCATCAAGACCCCTCGGACGCCGTGGCCGCGCGCCGCGCAGGCGAAAGGGGCACTGATCATCAAGACCCCTCGGACGCCTCGGCCGAGCGCCGCTCAGCAGGAGCAGCGTGGTGGGAAGCTCGTGCTCTTATCTCTCGTGCCTGGCTTGCAGATCCAGCCCCTGTTGAGGGCACTGCCGAGCAGCCGCAGGTGCCGACCGAGAGGGCCACCGTGGCGGTTCGGCCTGCGACAGGTGCCCCAAGCTGGGAGTCCTGCGAAGGCCGTGCGTGACTTCTACGCGATGCTGATATCCTTCGCGTTGGGCCGACAACCCCGTTTATTCCCAGTGGCACCGCTGTGATGGATTGGTCCAGTGCTGCCCAACAGAACGAAGAGCAAGACTGCAAGCAAATGTGATTTTCTCCGTGAATTTGGTTGTTTCACGCACTTGTGAACCTTATTGTATTTATTCGAGTTCAACAGTCCACGTTCCTTGTTCTGGCTGTGTGGAGGGAACTCGTACGAGGTATCGTCCTGTTCCTCGTGCTTCTCGGTCCATTCTGCCATCTCTGGGGCGTGGTGTCCACCTACCATGGCGACCTCATGGGCTTCCCGCTCCTCGCGTGCCTGGAGAAGCTCAGGGGTGGCGACAGGTGCTATAATCATATCGCTACGCGATCAGGCAGAGTCTCCAGAGTCCCCTCCTCCTCCTCATGCTCCCCCTCCTCCCCCTCCTCATCCTCCTCCTCCTCCTCCTCCGCCTCCTCCTCCTCATCCTCATCCCATTCCTCCTCCTCCTCGTCCCCCTCGTCCTCCTCGCATCACCAGCATCATCATAATCGTCATAGTCATCAGCGTCATCATCAGCAGCATCAGCATCTGCATCAGCATCGCCATCGGCATCAGCATCATCATCCGCATCAGCATTAGACTCAGCATCATCATAAGCATCAGCATCATCATCGGCCTCAGCATTAGCATCAGCAGCATCATCATCACCAGCAGCATCATCAGCAGCAGCATCATAGTCAGCATCGTCGTTAGCATTATCAATAGCAGAATCATCAGCATCAGCATCAACAGCGACAGTATTGCCACCAACATCAGCATCAGCACCATCATCATCATCAGTAGCGGCATCCTCTTCAACACACGCGGCATCAACATGATCCTCGCCAGCATCATCAGCAGCATTGTCATCAGCATCAGCATGAGCATCAACTTTATCATCACCATTATCAGCATCAGCAGCATCGCCATCATGAGCGGCATCGCAATATTCATCATCAGCAGCATCATCAGCACCAGCATCGTTAGCATCAGCATCATCAGCAACAGCATCATCAGCATCAGCGTCAGTATCATCAGCATCATCAGCATCAGCATCATCATCGTGCTCATCAGCAGCATCGTCATGAGCAGCATCCGAATCATCACCGTCAATCGCATCATCACCACCATCGATGTCCACACCCTTCCTCTTCCACTCGTCTCAAGTTCCGCCTCCTCTGTTCCCTCCTGTTCGTCCTGTGTTCCTCATTCCTCTTATAGACATCCTCCTTCCCATTCCACATCTCCCTCCTCAAGTCGTCCTACCCCACTTCCCTCTATACGCCTCCTCCTCCTCCTCCTCCTCCTCCTCCTCCTCCTCCTCCTCCTCCTCCCCTTACTACTTACCCTTTTCCTCACCATCATTCCTTCTCCCCCCCCCCGCCTCGTCCCCACATCATCCTCCTCGTCCTCCTATTTCCCGTCTCCTCCCCGTCGGTCTCCTCCCCGTCACATTACCTCCCATGTGTGTTGCGTTGCTCGGATTGTACCGGCGAAGCTGTAGCACCTGCGCCACCCACTAGTGGGGAGAAGTTAAGCAGCTGCAGGACGACAAGTAGGACAAAGACAAGCTGTTCAACCTGGGTAGTCCGCAAGAACCCGGGCAGCGGCGCACACTGGTGAGTAGGAGGAGGAAGGGAAACAGTGAAATCGTTAAAACCATCAGATGGAGGACCGAATGAGGCGAGGTACGGACGAATTATCGGACGGCCGCAGGTGCGTGTGTGCGTGCGCGCGCGATGCAAGGGCAAGTGCAATCGCAAAGCGAGAGCACCCTAGGTAGCACGGGGTTGTGAGGCTGAAGTGCGTTACGGAAGTGGCGAAAATGATTCACAGGCAAGAAGCCGAAATAAACGTTCGGCCGGTTCACCGTTCATCGTAGCTGGTTGGGCAGAGTGGTGTCGGATGTCACGGGACCCTCATGTAGTACAGCTCCCCCTCCCCCCCACCACACCTACCCCTCTCCTCAAATATCCAGTGCAAGTGCCGCTGGAAGGCAGAGGGAGATTGGTACGACGGGCTGGGCAATGCTGAATGGTACAAGTATTGAAGACGCCTACGGCGACCCACCCTAGTGGCGGCCGATTGGGACCCCTAAGAAGCCTCTTGGCCGTCGAAGGCCGTCTCGGAGGCCTCCCGTGCGCCGTCGTAGGGCCATCGTGGGGCGCTTTCGGGCCGTCTTGGATGGTTCCTGGGCCGTCATTGGGCCCTCTTGGGGCCGTCCTGGAGGGCTTCGTGGGCCACCTTGGGGCAAGGGTGACCCGTCTCGAGGACCTCTCGGGTATTTGTTGAGTTGTCTTGGAGCCACTTTGGAGGCCCCATGGGGCATTCTTCGGCGGTCGGAAGCCCGAAAAGGCGAGAACGCGAACAACATTCAACAGCCTAAACAAAGTTTTAGCCAGCGTGGGCTCCAGACAGGAAAGTATTGAGTTGTGGATGTGCAAGCTGTGCGGTGCAACCATGTGTTGCAAGCCATGTGGTGCAAGCTATGCGGTGCAAGCTGCGTGGTGCAACATGCGTGATGAAATATATGTGGTGCGAGCTGTGTGGTGCAAACTGCGTGGTGCAATATACGTGGTGTAATATACGTGGTGCAAGTTATGTCATGCAAGCTATGTGGGACAACTAGTGGCTGCCAACTCATGTATCGACAATTCCACTGCTCAAGCAATCATCCCACCCACCCACCCGCAACTTGGCGTGCAAAAGCCATTCGGTGGCGATTGCGGTGATTGCTTGGCCATGGCTGGCGGATCTGTGCGGCCGCGCTGGCGCTCGCAAGCTCGCACGCAGAGCGGCTAGCTGGCGCGCTGGCGCTTACCGATGCGGCCGCGCTGGCGCTTACCGATGACGTGCCAGCGTGTGTCTGAGGCCGCGCTGGCGCGTGAGCATTTCAATGTGGGTCGGTAGCTCTGGCGGGCGCGGTATCGTGATGGCGTCGACAACGGCGGCAAAGATGGTGTCAGTAGCAATGGTGGTGGCGATGATGGCGATGACGACGGTAAGGCCAATGGCAACGCCGATGCTGGTAGCTCCGATGACGATGATGTCCGTGTGTCGATGGCGAAGGTACGTGAGTGATGATGGCGGGAATTGCGGCGATTGTTGATGGCGGTGACGTTATGCGGGGGCGCTGATGAGGGTGATAGTGAGGAAGTGTACGCGCACATATCCAATCACCCTTGCACTGTTGGGTTGGAATACATGTTTTGTTGGTGTGTTTGGTGTGTTGTATGTTTGAACAGCTTCATGATGAAAGGCGTCGAGCACCAGTGATCTGCGTGGTGCAGACGCTGTAGCGCAATCCACGTGGTACAATCATCGCGGTGCTAGCCATGACGCGTGAGCTGTCTGGTGCAGGCTATGTAGTACAAGCTGTGTGGTGTGAGCTACAGTGGGGGCGTGTGCCAAGAAGCCAGTTGGATTTTGCCAGGGTGCCCTGGGTTTCTTGGATCTCGATCGGCCCCCGATGAGATCCTGACGATGTTCGACCGACACATGGGGGTTCTCACGGGACAAATCGCGGAGGATTTCAGGGCTGGGTCTCTTGCGGAGGTTTCTCTTGGCCGGGCCCCCACTGTACAAGCTCTGTGGCGTGAGCCCGGCGGTGCTGCCATGCGTAGGCGCCCCCACGGGGCTCCCACGGGCGCGTGCCCCAGCCGCAAAAAAAAAGCCTTGACAAAAGCCCCTCCGGGCGCAGGGCGCCGCGAGGAGGAGCCCACGGGCGCCCGCCCACCGGGCAGCAGCCGAGAGCCAGGGCAAATACGCACACGGTGCGGGGGCGCGCCTCGGGAAGCCACATGCTTCTCGTCAGGGCAACCCGGGTTCCCTCGCTCCGCGCGCGGGCGCGCACCAAGAAGCCATATGCTTTTCGTCAGGGCACCCTGGGTTTCCTCGCTCCGCGCGCGGGCGCGCATCAAGAAACCATCTGCTTTTCGTCAGGGTACCCCGGGTTTCCCCGCTCCGCGCGCTGCGCGGTGACTTCCCGTGGCCGTTGAAGGAGCTGCTGCGTACAGAGTGCTCCACGTTTCCCCTCAGGTGCACCTCGCGCGAGGGTTCTCAGGGTTGGGTTTCTTGCGAGGGTGTCTTGCGGCCGCGCCCGCGAGGGCAAGCACTGTTCAGGGAATCACTGTTTCAGGCCCCTTCAGCCTCTCTTTTGTGGGACCTCTCGGAGCCTTTGGGAGGCGACTTGGCGAACCTCTTGGGCCGTCTGGAGGCCATCTTAGGCGTCTTGGAGCGATCCTCGGGCGGCTCCGGGCCTCCTTGTATTGTCGCGGGGGCATTTTGGATCTCTCTTGGCCTCTTCTGAGGCACTCTTGCCTTTGGACAAGTCTAGTGAGAACAAGCGGGGACACGCGCCACGCCCAAAGAAATCCGAGAGTTTGGGGCCGGGGACCTTAAATCATCAGGGCCGGAGACCCAGGGCTCACGGCACCTGAGGACACTCCAACCCGGGCCTCGCGGCACGATGGCGGATAGGTTGGGCGATTTGCTGAACACGCCGTGAGATTGCGGCGTTGAGGCAATCTGCTCAGCACGCGTTGAGATTATGCTGGCAAGGCAATCTCTGTACACTTCAGCGGCTGAGACTGTGAGAAACAGGCAATCGGCTACACTTGAAAGGCGGATGGTGTGATGGTTGGGCGGTGCTGAAGGTCGAAAAATGTAGTTGGACGGTTTGCTGGGCGTTTTGACGATCTCTGTACACTTGTTGGTTGCCGCTGCGGGAACCACTTCCACAACCACCTCTTCCCTTGCCCCCCCCCTCCCAGCCTCCCTCTAAATGTAAACTGGGCGGCTGTCTGTACCGGAAGGTTGAAGCGTACTCTTAAAGTTGTCAGTTGGGCGTTATGCTGAGCGTTCTGGCGGCTATTCGTGCATGGTGCGGCTGCAGCTGAAATATTAGTACGTGGCGGCACTCAAGGGTGACGTGCCACGATTGATCACTGCTCTACTTGCATGTGTGAGTTGGGCGATATGCTGAACATCCTGTCGATGTTCTGTACCATTTACGGCTGCAGCTCTGAGAGCCTCTCCGACATTACCGCTGGCATGTTTGAGCGGCGGCGGGTGTTGAGTGCTGTTTGTACGGGTTGGATGGTGTTGACGTTTGAATGTGTCAGTTGGGCGACTCGTTTGGCATTTCGGCGGCATTGTGTCCTCCTCCTCCTCCTCCTCCTCTTCCTCCTCCTCCTCCACCCAGCCTCCCTCAAAATATAAGTTGGGCGGCAAAGGCGTTGAGTGTTGTCTGTACAGGTTGGCAGAAATTTATTGTTAAAGTTGGAAATTGGGCGATCTGCGCTTTGGCGAAGATCTGTGCACCTTACAGCTGCAGCTGTATAAACAAAGGAGTGGCGGTAGTGATGGGTGAGGTGTGAGACCTGGGCAACGCTAGGCTAACAAGTGTGATTTGGGCGATCAATTGATATGCGGCCGCAGTTGTGAGACCACCATCATTCTCCACAAACATTTATCTTCCTCTCCATCCTTATCCACCCCCTCTATCTTTTTTTCCACGCCTACCGGGTCCCCTCTGACAGCATACCTAACATGTTGCACAATCACTCCTCTCTCAAATTCGCTTCTGTTGGGCCTCCTGGGGGGACCCACGCCGCCACCGCTGGACTCCCTCTGGGATCCTCCTCAGCCCGTGCACCAGGATAAGCTCGGCGAGTGTCAGTAGCGGCCTTTTCTGCTCCCCGAGGAGCGCCTCAAATGGCGGCTGGGTCCCAGCGAAGGCCTGCCGTCTCCCTCTTGGTGGGGTTCGAGGATCGAGGAGGGGTCGAGGAACGAGGATCCAGAACGGGCTGAGGATCAAAGAGGGGCCGAGGATTGAGGATCCAAGAGGTGTCAAGGATCGAGGATCGGCTCGAGGATCGAGGAGGCCCTCCCTGTCCTCCTATGCCCCTCTCTCCCTCCTCCAACTTTCCCTCCTCATGCTGCCTCTTCCCCCCCCCCTCCTCAAGGGCAAGAACATGCTGATCAATACCACTCCAGAACAATGCCCAGCACAGGGGCAATATCATTATGATCACCATCAGGCTGGAACAGGGCCAAACTCAGGAGCAATGGCATACTGATCACCACCGTTTCGGGAAAGTCCCTGCCCAGGGGCAGTGCCATGCTGATCACCACCATCGGCCTAAGATCGCGGATAGGCCGGTACATCCAAAACTGGAAGGGGGAGTGTTTCAGGACAAGACCCTGCCTAAGGGCAAGAACATATTGAGCACGATTATCGGCCAGAAGTCGCAACACCATATCAGAACAAGGCCTTGTTCAGTCAGTGGCTGGCAAACTGAGCACCAGTGCAGAACAATGCCATGCTCAGTGGCAAGGAATGTGATCACCGCCATCCCAGAACAAGGCCCAGCTCAGGGGCGCGAGCCACAGCTGGATCCGCAAACTGAGCACCACCTATCCAGAACAAGGCCCTGCACAGGGGCAGTAGAACTGATCACCACCATTCCAAAAGACGAGGCCCTGCTCAGGGCAGTAACAGAATGATCACCATCACAGTACAGCCAGAATTGACAGGCGTTCCAGAACAAGGCCCTGCTCAGGGGCAAGAACATGCTGATCAATACCACTCCAGAACAATGCCCAGCACAGGGGCAATGACATCATGATTTCCATCAGGCTAGAACAGGGCCAAACTCAGGGGCAATGGCATACTGATCACCACCGTTTCGGGAAAGTCCCTGCCCAGGGGCAGTGCCATACTGATCACCACCATCGGCCTAAGATCGCGGATAGGCCGGTACATCCAAAACTGGAAGGGGGAGTGCTCCAGGACATGACCCTGCCTAAGGGCAAGAACAGATTGAGCACGATTATCGGCCAGAAGTCGCAACACCATATCAGAACAAGGCCTTGTTCAGTCAGTGGCTGGCAAACTGAGCACCAGTGCAGAACAATGCCATGCTCAGTGGAAAGGAATGTGATCACCGCCATCCCAGAACAAGGCCCAGCTCAGGGGCGCGAGCCACAGCTGGATCCGCAAACTGAGCACCACCAATCAAGAACAAGGCCCTGCACAGGGGCAGTAGAACTGATCACCACCATTCCAAAAGACGAGGCCCTGCTCAGGGCAGTAACAGAATGATCACCATCACAGTACAGCCAGAATTGACAGGCGTTCCAGAACAAGGCCCTGCTCAGGGGCAAGAACATGCTGATCAATACCACTCCAGAACAATGCCCAGCACAGGGGCAATGACATTATGATTTCCATCAGGCTAGAACAACGCCAAGCTCAGGAGCAATGGCATACTGATCACCACCGTTTCGGGAAAGTCCTTGCCCAGGGGCAGTGCCATTCTGATCACCACCATCGGCCTAAGATCGCGGATCGGCCGGCACATCCAAAGTTGGAAGACCCCGCCTACGGGCCAGAACATATTGAGCACGATTATCGGCCAGACGTCGCAACACCATATCAGAACAAGGCCCTGTTCAATGGCTGGCAAACTCAGCACCGTATCAGAACAAGGCCATGCTCAGGGGCAATACAAGAGAACACCGCCATTTCAGAACAAGGCCCAGCTCAGGGGCGCGAGCCACAGCTGGATCCGCAAACTGAGCACCACCTATCCAGAACAAGGCCCTGCACAGGGGCAGTAGAACTGATCACCACCATTCCAAAAGACGAGGCCCTGCTCAGGGCAGTAACAGAATGATCACCATCACAGTACAGCCAGAATTGACAGGCGTTCCAGAACAAGGCCCTGCTCAGGGGCAAGAACATGCTGATCAATACCACTCTAGAACAGTGCTCAACACAGGGGCAATAACATTATGATCAGCATCAGGCTAGAACAAGACCGCCAAACTCAGGGGCAATGGCATACTGATCACCACCATTTCGGGAAAGGCCCTGCCCAGGGGCAGTGCCATACTCATCACCACCATCGGCCTAAGATCAAGGATCGGCCGGTACATCCAAAATTGGAAGGGGGAGTGTTCCAGGACGACCTTGCGTGAAGGCCAGAACATATTGAGCACGATTACCAGCCAGAAGTCGCAACACCATATCAGAACAAGGCCCTGTGCAGTGGCTGGCAAACTCAGCACCGTACCAGAACAAGGCCATGCTCAGGGGCAATAAGAAGTAATCACAACCATCGCAGAACAAGACCCAGCTCAGGGGCGCGAGCCACAGCTGGATCCGCAAACTGAGCACCACAAATCAAGAGCAAGGCCCTGCACAGGGGCAGTACAACTGATCACCACCATTCCAGAAAACGAGGCCCTGCTCAGGGGCAGTAACAGAATGATCACCGTCACAGTACAGCCAGGATTGACAGGCGTTCCAGAACAAGGCCCTGCTCAGGGGCAAGAACATGCTGATCAATACCACTCTAGAACAGTGCTCAGCACAGGGGCAATAACATTATCATCACCATCAGGCTAGAACAAGGCCAAACTCAGGGGCAATGGCACACTGATCACCACCATTTCGGGAAAGGCCCTGCCCAGGGGCAGTGCCATACTGATCACCACCATCGGCCTAAAATCACGGATAGGCCGGTACATCCAAAATAGGAAGAGGCAGTATTTCAGAACAGGGCCCGGTCGATTTGGGCAACGTCCCCCCTCCTCCTCCTCCTCCTCTTCCTCCTCCTCCTCCTCATTCTCTTTCTCCTGTCCCGCGCCTCTACGCTAATTATGTGCACGGCGTGTGAGTGTTCGGCTCACAGCCGCGGTTGGCCGACCCCATTGGCCGTTGTTGTTGCCTGAAGTTCGCCCTTTCAACGCATGGACTCGCCCCCCCGATGCTGCGGGCCACTGCCGTGCCTCATCCATGTAGCCTATTATATATGTGTATATATACATGTGTGTATACATGTGTGTATGTATGTATGTATGTATGTATGTATGTATGTATGTATGTATGTATGTATGTATGTATGTATGTGTGTAGGTTGGTGGGTGTTCGCACCCATTCCAGCATATACCGTCCTGCTGGCTTGCTAGTGTTGCCCCTTCTTGCCCCGTCGTCCCCCTTCTTGCTTCTGCCTCACGCGCGACAGAAATATGAGTTGGTACCTATCAGCCGCATGGCCATTCGGGTTGCGATTTCTTTGTTGTGTGCTGTGCGTTGTTCATACAATTGTGGTGCGTTGCTTGATTGTGTGAATGTTCGTTTGGACCATATGAGGTTGCACACGCTGTGCCATTGTCAGTCCCATTCGCCTCGCTTCTCCTGCTCCTCCTCCTCCACCCTCCTCCACCTCCACCTCCTCCTCCTATCCTCTCTGCCCCCCCCCGTGCCCAGTGCTTTCTTACTTCTGGCATTCTGGCATCGAATAGCATCCTCAAGAGCAGCATCGGCCTTCACCCTTCTCGGTTGGGGCTGCGGATCTTCATCGCGGTCTCTGTAAAATTTGGCTCGGGATGCGAACAGCATGCGCACGAGCACACACCATGCTGATCGTGCGGGAGAAAAGAGGTAAGTCTCTCCCCGAAGGTGACGATTGAGGTTGGAAGAACTGACTTGCTACACCACCTATGCCCACAGGGCTGGTGGGACTATGATCTGAGCGTCTTTGCATCCTCTACCGTTCGCAAGAAGGGTGCAAGGCACCTCCTCAACAAAACAAGGCTTTCGCCTGAATAGCAGGCACATGAGGTACTTGTCATTCAAAGGAAACGCTTCCTGTAGTGATAGGGAGACTTGTAGGGAATTCTGAGGATGGTGTTTGGGACAGAAGGGTGTGCAGTATCTCTGCTTCGTTGATGCATCCTGGGGTTGCTATTGTCTTCCTCCTTCTTCTCCTCTTCCTCTCTCCTCCTCCTCCTCCTCCTCCTCCTCCTCCTCCTCCTCCTCCTCCTCCTGCTCCTGCTCCTCTCTCCTCATCCTTCTCCTCCTGCTTTTCATTCCTCCTTCCTCCCTCCCTCCCTCCTCTTCCTCCTCCTCCTGCTCCATTATCTGTCCTGCGTACACCTCCTTCCCTCCCTCCCTCCTTCCTCCCGCGAGCTCTCCTCCTGCGAAGGTCCTCTCGTTCCACAGCGCGTCCGGCCTGTACGACCTGGACTGCCGAGGGCAGGTGCGCACTGGAAGTTTGAGGGGAACAGAGGGTCCTCCTCCTCCTGCTCCTCCTCCTCATCCTCCTCCGTCTCCTCATCCTCCTCCTCCTCCTTATCAACATCCACGTCCTTGTGTCCCTCCCTCCCCCTCTCCCTTCCTCCCTCCCCCTTCATCTCCCCTCCTTCAACTCAAACTCAAATTCCAGGGTATCCCCCGTCTCATCGTCAGCATCATCATCATCAGAATCATCATCATCATCATCATCATCATCATCATCATCATCATCATCATCATCATCATCATCATCATCATCATCATCATCATCATCATCATCACTTTTTGCGGGAAATCTCCTGGTCTTAGTGTTCACAGAGTCCCGACCCGTTCCCTGGGGCTGCAGTCTCATCCCGAGTCGTTTTTATTAACGGTCCCAGGGCCCTGCGAAATTTGATGGGGCCGAAAACGAAGAAAGGAAAAACATCCCGTCTTGTTGTTCAATGCACCGGATGCTTGGGACAATTGAGGGCCCACGTTACGACAAAAAGAAAAAACATCATGTCGGGGCTTTGGGCCCACCCGGGGGCAGGTGCACGCCAGCAGCCTGAGAGTGCCTGGCGGCGCAGCAGCCGCCGAGAGCGCCAAGGAAAACAGCAGCGCGGGCGGCAACGGGGACCTCCCGGCGAGCGCGGTCCTGGGGCACAGCATCTTCCCCGTCGGCTCTAGCGTGGAGCTCAGAGGAGGAAAAGCTACCCATACCGCCACCCTTCCTTCGTTTTCGCCTGTGCAAGCCTTGTGGGAGGCCCTCGTCGCCACGGCTGGATTCGCCCCGACATTCTGGTCGAAACGCACCCTGGGAGAGGTCCAGGGAGTTGCGATATCGGTACCTTCGGGTTTCGCCAGGAGTATCTCAGCGTGAGCCTCGGGTGCTGGGTCCACGGCAAGGTCCTGCAGTTCCACGCGCAGGGTTGCTTGTACGACTTGGATTGCAAAGCCCAGGCGGCAAGCATCTCTCTCCCCCCGTCCTACCATCCTCCTTCCCTCCCTGCCCCTTCTGTCCTTCATTCCTCCTTGGTCCCCCTTCCCGTCCCTCGGCGCCCCGAGGAGGAGAAGCAGGTTGATGAGGAGGAGGAGGAAGAGGAGGCGGAGGAAGAGAGGGAGGAGGAGGAGGATTAGGAGGCGGATTAGGAGGCGGATCAGGAGGCGGGGGACTGTACTGTCTTTGTGCGTCCCGTACACACCGACGTCGATGCCAAATGTTGTCGTCGAGTCGACGCCTAATTACCCTCAGCGGCCGCCACGTTTGTTTCGAAGTTAAGCCAAGGCTTGAACACAGTGCGAACCTGCTCACCCAGCTTTCCCGACCGAAAGCAGACCCACTGCCACTATCACAGCTACCACGTCAGGTCTAAGAAAAACATCCTGCTGCAGCACTGCAGCACCAGTTAGCTGCACTGCCGGGGAATTGCGTATCCAGCGGACTGCGGTAATGCCCGCCACCGGGTCAGCCCAGCTTTTCTGGGTAGCGACCTCATTGAGAGAGGCGCCACAGGGAGCAGAGGCGTGTGGCACGTCGTGTCCCGAGCCCTGATACCTCATCTTTCCCTCTCCTCCTCCTCCCCCTCCCCCTCCTCCTCCTCCTCCTCCTCCTCCTCCTCCTCCCCCTCCTCCTCCTCCTCCTCCTCCTCCTCCTCCTCCTCCTATCCTCCTCCTCCCTCCTCCTCCTCCTCCTCCTCCTCCTCCCTCCTCCTCCTCCTCCTCCTCCTCCTCCCTCCTCCTCCTCCTCCTCCTCCTCCTCCTCCTCCCTCCTCCTCCTCCTCCTCCTCCTCCTCCTCCTCTCCTCCTCCTCCTCTCCTCTCCTCCTCCTCCTCCTCCTCCTCCTCCTCCTCCTCCTCCCCCTCCTCCTCCTCCTCCTCCTCCTCCCCCTCCTCCTTCTCCTCCTCCCCCACAATTGCTCAATATGAATACTACTCTCCCTCTTCCCCTGATGACGGTTTGAAAGTGCTTGACCCCCCCCCGCGTATTGTTTTTCACACACAGGTTTCCCCGGAGTTGGGTTTTCGCTTGCATTTGTTTTCAAAGTGCTGCTCTCGCTGAAGCGCCGGCCTCATTTTCGGGCCCCGCTCGTTCCGAATCGTCCTCCCGCTGCAGCGCTGGCCTCATTTCCGTGCTTCCGCTGGTTCCGAATCGTGCTCCCGCTGCAGCGCTGGCCTCAATTCCGCGCTTCCGCTCGTCTGGACTCGTGCTCCCGCTGCAGCGCTGGCGTCATTTCCCGTGCCATGCCACGGCATGCAATGCAATGCTAGGTTGATACTACGCTTCGCGGTGCTCTTCTACGCCATGCCATGCCGTGCTCTACAATGCATCGCGTACCCTTTCGGGATCCTTGCCCTGCTCGACATCCGACTGTGCGAGTAGAGAGGGGATCTACGCCATGGTAAGGGATGGGAGGGAGGGGTAGGATGTCAGATATGACGCGAGCGCACCTAGCTTGTCCTCCTCCCCCTCCCCCTCCTCCTCCCAATCCTCCCCCTCCTCCTCCTTCTCCCCCTTCCCCTCCTCCTCCTCCTCCTCCTCCTCCTCCTCTTCCTCCTCCTCAAATCCAGGTGAGCAATCGAAAGGCAGTCAAAGACCAAAGGGAAACCACATGTTGTTTCATCTTCGGGCCCTGCGGGGGGTCCTCTTGGACGTCTTTCGGGCCATCGTGAGGCCATCCTCCGCCGCCTTGGGGCTATCTTGGGCCGTCTTGGGGCTCGTGGCCCGTATGTGCTGCATCTTGGGCCAGCTTAGCGATCTTAGTGGCCTGTTTGGGCTGTCTTGGAAGCAATAGTGAGCATCTTCGACGCCTCCGAGAGCCCAAAAGAGGCGTCGGGGCGCCCACGGACCTTCGGGAGGGGGGGGTGCAAGCGAGGGAGCGTGACCTGGAGGGGGGGGGAGGGCTTTTAGAAGATTGCAGGAACCCTCCCAGGCAGCACTTGGCATCCTACCACGCCTCAACGTTCCATGGGGCATGGTGGCAGGTTGCGCATACTCAGGAAATCAGCCCAAGATCGCTCTGCTACTTTGACACGGCGGCATAGCATGCTAAATCGTCGTTTTGTCGGTCTGCCCATATGGAAGACGAGTCAGCCATCAAGTAAGAATGAAGATCGTTCTCGACCTGATCGCCCTTGGCATCGCAAGCCACAGGGCCGCAAGAAGACGAAGAACCCCCAGTCCATCACCGATGCGGAGGGCACCGCCACAGGGAGTCCTGCGGAAGACAGCGGAGGATGATCGCTTCGCCGCCAGTTCCACTCGGCCGTGAACGCAGCGCTAATCTTGGACATGGTCCAGCAGACCGGCCCATCGCAGCGAGCTGCACTCCGATGCCCACGGCATTCAAACTTCGGGTCGTGGCCAGAGCCCTGCTGTGTATTCGCCGTTCTGCGCGGAAGGAGGCGGCCCCTTATAACCGCCGGCGAGGGTGGGAGGCGGGGGGCCGGCGGCCTCCGAGGCCACCGCGAGGACAGCCAGGATCGATCAGCTCAGGAGGGGAAAAAACACACAGACACAATTAATCGGCGATTCCCAGGAAAATATGGGAAAATATGGGAAGTGGGGGAGGAGACAAAAACCCAGAAAATATGGGAAAATATGTGGGATATTTTTATTTGTGTGTATTTATTTGTGTGTTCCAGTTCCCCTTCATCAGCGGGCTGCGTCGGGCTTGTCGGAGCCACATGCGGGCTGCCACGTCGCTTGACGAGACACGCGAAAGAAGGAGCTGATGTGGTCGCACGGAGGGCTGCTCAGGCGCGGGAAGGGGCAATGGAAAATGGTTGACCCTCGTGACCTCACGGCTCCAGCGGTGAGACGTGTCGAGGACGCTCAAGCTCGTGCCAGCTGCCAGGCCCGTGCGAGTTCTCCGCAGGTCCCCAGAGGCCTCTGGAGGCCCAGGGAGCTTGAAGAAAGGCCCGAGACGTCCAGTAACCTTGATCCGCGATGACCATCGTCCTCGTCCTCGTCCCTCCTCCCCCGCCGCCTGGAAGCAGGAGGGCGGAGGCCAGACGCCGCCGACGATTACCACGACGGCCACAACGCCGACGACGCGGACGACTGGAAGTGGACGCCGACAACGGCGACGACGGCGGCGGCGGCGACGACGACGACGGCGACGGCGACGACGACGACGACGACGACGACGACGACGACCACGACGCCAAGACGTCGCCGACGCCATCGACGACGACGACGACGATGACGACGGCGACGGCGACAGCCACGACATCGACGGCCACGACGGCGACGGCAACGGCTAATTACGACGACCGACGACGACGACGACGACGACGACGGCGACTGCGACGGCGACAGCGACGGCGACGGCGGCGACGACGACGACGCCGACGACGACAACGCCGCCGACGACAACGACGACGATGACGACAGCGACGCTCAGATGTCGCCGACGCCACCGACGACGACGACGACGCCGCCGACGACGCCGACGCCATCGACGACGACGACGACGACGACGACGACGACGACGACGGCGACGGCGACGGCGACGGCGACGGCCACGACGACTAAGACGACGGCCACGACGACGCCTCGACGACGCCGACGACGACGACGACGCCGACGACGACGACGACGACGCCAAGACGTCGCCGACGCGACCTGCGACGACGGCGACGGCCACGACGATGAAGACGACGACAACGACGACGACGACGACGGCGACGACGACGACGGCGACAGCGACGGCGACGGCGGCAACGACGACGACGACGGCGGCGACAACGACGACGCCGCCGACAACGACGACGACGACGACAACGACGGCGACGCTCAGACGTCGCCGACGGCCACGACGACGACGACGACGACGCTGATGAAGACGGCTACGACGACGGCCACGACGACGACGGCGACGGCGACTGCGACGACGACGGCAACGACGACGACGATGACGGCGACGGCGACGGCGGCGGCGGCGGCGGCGACGGCGACAGCGAGGGCTTCGACGACGCCACGACGACGACGACGACGACGCCACGACGACGACGACGACGACGCCACGACGACGACGACGACAACGACGACGACGACGCCGACGCCGACGCCACCGACGACGGCGACGACGACGACGACGATGACGACTGCGACGGCGATGGCCACGACGACGACGACGGCGACGGCCACGCTGACGCCACCTACAACGACGACGACGACGACGACGCCAAGACGTCACCGACGCCATCGACGACAACGACGACGACGATGACGACGGCGACGGCGACGGCCACGACGACAACGGCGACGGTGACGATGACGACGCCGACGACGACGACGACGACAACGACGTCGACCACGACGCTGACGACAACGACAACGACGACGACACGAAGACGTCGCCGACGCGACCGACGGAGACGGCGACGACCACGACGACTAAGACGACGGAGACGACGACCACAACGACGACGGCGATGGCGACAGCGACGGCCACGGCCACGGCCACGACGGCGACGGCCACGGCCACGACGGCGACGACGACGACGACGCCGACGACAACGACGGCGACGGCGACGACGACGACGACAACGACGACGGCGACGGCGGCGAGGACAACGGCGACGGCCACGGCGACGCCGCTGACGACGACGTCGACGGCCACGACGACGACGACGACGACCAGGATGACGACGACGACGACGACGGCAACGCTCAGACGTTGCCGACGCCACCGACGACGACGACGGAGACGACGACGACGATGAAGACGGCGACGGCGACGGCGACGGCCACGACGACGACGACGACGACGACGACGGCGACGGCCACGACGACGACGACGATGACGGCGAGGGCGACAACGACGACGACGACGACGACGATTCTCAGACGTTGCCGACGCCACCGACGAGGAAGGCGACGACGACGACGACTACGACGATTACGCCCATGACAACGACGGCGACGACGACGGCGACGGCGACGGCGACCGCCACGACGAGGGCAGCGACGGCCATGACGACAACGTCGACGACGACGATGACGACGACGGCGACGGCGACTGCGACAGCGACAGCGACGGCGACGGCGGCGACGACGCCACGACGACGGCGACGACGCCAAGACGTCGCCGATGCCATCGACGACGACAACGACGATGACTACGGCGACGGTCAATGCCACGACGACAACGGCGACGGCCACGACGACGACGACGACGACAACGACGACGACGACGCCGACGACGACGACGCCAAGCCGTCGCCGACGCGACCGACGACGACGGCGACGGCCACGACGACGACGACGACAACCGACGACGACGACGACGACGACGACGACGACGACGACGACGGCGACGGCCACGAAGATGAAGGCGACGGCCACGACGACGGCGACGACGAAGATGACGCCGACGGCGATGACGACGGCGACGACGACGGCGCCACGACGACGACGACGACGACGACGACGCCTCGACGAAGACGACGACGCAAAGACGTCGCCAAGCTACCGACGACGACGACGACGATGACGACTGCGACGGCGATGGCCACGACGACGACGGCCTCGGCCACGCTGACTCCACCGACGACGACGACGTCGACGTCAACGACGACGACAAGATGTCGCTGACGCCACCGACGAGGAAGGCGACGGCCACGACGACGACGACGCCGACGACGACGACAAGGACGACGACGACGACGCCGACGGCGACGGCGACGACGACGGCGCCAAGACGTCGCCGACGGGACCGTGGACGACGGCGACGGCGACGACGACTGCGACAGCGACGGCGACGGCGACGACAAGGGCCAGCCACAACGACGACGACGACGACGACGACGATGACGACGGCGACGACGACGACGACGACGACGACGACGACGACGACGACGGCAAGCCGTCGCCGACGCCATCGTCGACGACGATGACGACGGCGACGGCAACGGCCGCGACGACGACGACGACGACGCCGACGACAACGACGACGACGACAACGACGGCCACGGCCACGACGACGACGACGACAACCGACGACGACGATGACGACGCTGAGGAAGACGGCTACGGCGACGGCCACGACGACGACGGCGACGGCCACCAGGACGACGACGGCAACGACGACGACGATGACGACGACAGCGACGGCGACGGCGGCGGCGACGGCGACAGTGACGGCGACGACGACGCCACGACGACGACGACGACGACGACGACGACGACGCCACGACGACGACGACGACGACAACGACGACGACGACGCCACGACGACGACGCCGACGACGACGACGACAACGACGACGACGGCGACGGCGACAGCGACGGCGACGACGGCGACGACGCCACGACGACGACGACGCCAAGACGTCGCCGACGCCATCGACGGCGACGACGATGACGACGACGGCGACGGTGACGCCGCCGACGACGACGGCGACGGCCACGTCGACCACGACGACGACGACGACGACGACGACGACGACGACGCCACGATCACGACGACGACGACGACAACGACGACGACGGCGACGGCGACAGCGTCGGCGACGCCATCGACGACGACGACGACGATGACGACGACGGCGACGGCGACGGCCACGACGACAACGGCGACGGCCACGACGACGACGACGCCGAGGACGACGACGACGACGACGCCAAGACGTCGCCGACGCGACCGACGACGACGGCGACGGCCAACGACTACGACGACGACGACGACGACGACGACGACGACGACGACGACTACGACGACGACGACGGCGACGACGACGGCGACGGCGACGACCACGACGACGACGGCGACGGCCACGACGACGACGACGTTGACGACGACGGCAACGGTGACGGCGACAGCGGCGGCGACGGCGGCGACGACGCAACGACGACGACGACGACGACGACGACGACGACGACGACGACGACGACGGCGACAACGACGACGACGACGACGACGACGACCACGACGACGACGACGACGACGACGACGACGACGACGACGGCGACGACGACGACGGCGACGGGAGGTGCCGGCCGACCGGCTGCGCTGGCCCGCTGCCCCGCGGACACCGGCCCCAGAGGAGCCCTCCCCGGGGGCCCTCGGGCTCGGTGGCCAGGACCGGCCGTGGGCGAAGCTCGGCGGCCGACGTCGTCGCCGTCGTCGCGAGGAGGAGGAGGAGGAGGAGGAGGAGGAGGAGGAGGAGGAGGAGGAGGAGGAGGAGGAGGAGGAGGGGGAGGGAGGAGGAGGAGAGGAGGAGGGGGAGGAGGGGACGCTACAAGCATAGAATTTCAAGTTCGCCGAACGTTGAAAAGTGGGAGCGGAGGGAAGAGGAGGAGGAGGAGGAGGAGGAGGAGGAGGAGGAGGAGCAGGAGGCGAAGGTGGAGGAGGAGGAGGAGGAGGAGGAGGAGAAGGAGGAGAGGAGGAGGAGGAGGAGAGGAGGAGAAAGAAGGGGATGGGAAGGAAGAGGAGGAGGACGAGGAAGAATGGGATGGGGATGGAGAAGAGGAGGAGGAGGAAGAAGAAGGGGATGGGGATGGGGATGATGAGGAGGAGGAGGAGGAGAAGGAGGAGGAGGAGGAGAAGGAGGGGGAGGCGGAGGAGGAGGAGAAGGAAGAAGGGGATGGGAGTGGGGAGGAGGAGGAGAAAAGGAGGAGGAGGAGGTGGAGAAGGAAGAGGAGGAGGATGAGGAGGAGGCGGAGGAGGACGAGGCCGCGCCAGCGCATTGCAGGGGGCCTCTGGGCTCCGTGGCCAGGACAGGCCGCCGCCGACGCTGCTCCAACGTATGGGAAAATCAGGCACAGCAAACAACAGCAGCAGAAAGAAAAGCAAAAGCAGCCAGAAAGATTCATCGACAAGTCGCCGTGTTCGGCCTCCGAGGGCCGAGGTTGGGCCCCGCTGCCGTCAGAAAGCTATGAATGGCTGGCACTGCGGACGGGGCCGGGGCACCTGGATGCCCAGCATTGACAGAATCAAAGTGTTGGAGTTCTTGGGAAGGGAGGCTCCTTCTCCTCGATCCTCTTCCTCCTCCTTCTCGATCCCCCTCCTCCTCGATCCTCTTCCTCCTCCTCCTCGATCGTCCTCCTCCTCGATTTTCCTCCACCTCCTCCTTGATCCTCTTCCTTCCCTTCCTCGATCTTCCATTTCTTTTCTTATAGATACCTCCCCCTGTCGCACCCCGAGGCAAGTCGAAAGGGCGTGCGGCCGTTTACGACGCTGGAATCTAAAAATTGGCAACAGTTTCATAGATTGATGGCGGGTGATTTTCAAAATGGGGTTCTCGCTTGAGCGCCGCGCGCATTCATGTTGAAAAAATTCAGGAGATTCACGGATTGAGTGCGGGTGGTTTTCAAAATGTGGTTCTCGCCTCAGCGCCGCGAACGTTCATTATTAAACTAGCTTGGCGAAGAACCCCATGGGACCACCAACCGCGTGAAGGGTGTGCCGAAATGAGTGGCGGGGACGCATGCAAACCCTGCCACTAGAGCCTTCGGTGGAGCCCCCTATGGCGCAACGAACCGTTTCCATTCTTCTAACTAACAGAGGGGTTCGTGCCACTTTCTTCTCCCCTCCCCTTTCCACCGCCTATCGAACACCTGCCCACACTGCAGACGTCAGCACTGCGACCCACGTACCCAACACAAGAGGTAATTCCATTCACCCGTTCTCGGGGCAGCTTAGTTGATTTCTACGCCTTTACAGGGACACCCTGGAAACGAAGATTTTGTCGGCTGCAATGTCAGCCAGTGACTGCAGGCTTTGTGCGACGGCCACGCCATAGCTAGATTGCGGGCTCTCTTGCTGGGCATGGAACGTGCCTGGAGGGAACGAGCTATTTGGCCGACGTGGACCAGGACTACCACGCCACAAAAACAAAGTAGAGGGTACGATCATGATACCAGGGCTACAGGGATATAAGGCTATAAGGCTATAGTGCTATAGGGTTTTTAAGCCTATTAGGCTATAGCGCCATAGGGTTACTAGAGCTATAGGGCTACAGGGCTATACGGATATAGGGCTATAGAGTTTCAGGGCACCCGGGCACCCAGGCACCCAGGCACCCGACCCGGCCACCGAAATCGGTGGCCAAGCTCACTTAATTATTCCAATCCGCTAGGACCCTTACAGAAGCAAGCTCTGATTGGAGAATCACTCGGCAATCACGAGCGGCATTGGCCACCATAAGATACGAATGGGAAGCGCAGTAGCAGTACACACGCAGACCCAGTGTTATCCTATAACGCTCATCCAACCTGGGCTCGACGATACCGCAGTTCAGCGAGCACGAATACGATTTGTTGTCTGCAGTACGGACCTGCATCTGTATGCCTTTGGCCGGCCAGAAAACAAGAGCGGCCTTTCTGATTATTACCCTCGGAAGCGGTTTCCGGGACGGACGACATGTTCGGCTAGGGAAAGTTCAGGAGGGGAAAAAACACACAGACACAATTAATCGGCGATTCCCAGAAAATATGAGAAAATATGGGAAGTGGGGGGGAAGACAAAAACCCAGAAAATATTTTGATTTGTGTGTATTTATTTGTGTGTCCCAGTTCCCCTTCAAAAGTGGGGGGGTACGAAACCAGCTGCATTGCAGCTGGTTTCGGCCCTTGTCGTCCCCCTCGAGATTTCAGTTGCGCCCAGCGTGAGGCCAACTTGAAAACCCAGGTGCCATGGCCCCCGCCGGCCTTGACCCTCTGCGCCCCCCCCTACCACCGGGAGGGAGAGGAGGAGTAGGAGGATGAGTTGCGGAGTTGCGGAAGATGCGACGGTGTCGGTTGCCAGGAGACCCCAAACAGCAATTCTAGACGAAATTACCCGCAGCGGCTTGCTTGGCTCGCTCGGCTTGGCTAGAAAGTGTGCGCCATAAGCCCTGCTGAATCCGTTTTAAGTGGGAACCAAATGAAAGGCCCTATTTTGTCGTCGCGGTTCGATTTCAGCTAAGGCCCAAACGCTTGGAAAATCAATGGTGTTCAGCGCCGTATGCGTTGAAAAGTAATAGGTCTTTGCGCGACCGCAGCCGTTCTGAAAGCATTTGAATTCGCAATCCGCCGAAGCAGTCGTAACAACAATTCATCCTCCTCCTCCTCCCTCCTCGCTCCTCATTTCTCCTCCTCCTCCTCCTCGTGGCCAGTTGGATGAGCAGTTACTTAGGCTCCGTCTTGAGGACTACGCTTGGGATCGCGCTCCTCGGATAATTTAGTACGCGATTCAGCTGCAGGGGGGGATGATGGAGAAGAGGAATGAGGAGTTGGCGGAGGAGGACCACTCTAGGAGGACCGCTCTGCCCGCTGCCCGGGAGGAGAGCGGCGTGTTTCCAATTGGCGCCGCGGTGGAGTACCAGAGTACTTCCACGGGCTGTTGGATCCCAGCCAAGGTCGCGGCGAAGAAAGGGGGGGGGAGGGCACCAGGGAGGGGAACCGCCGACCCCAAGCGGCCAACTCATCGCCGACAGGCGCACCACAGAGAGCCCTCCGGTGATGCGTCCGTGGACCCCAGGCCGATGTGGAGCCCCCACCTTCGCGTCATCCCCTCCCTGCTGACCCCATCACCAGGTGCTGGGCTTTCACGCTCCCTCTGGGCTGTACGACCTGGACTGCAGACCCCAGGCGGCGCCTTCCAGGATCCGGTGGCCCGCCAGCGACGCTTGCTCGGCTCCGCACGGGTCGCCTCGCGCGGTGCTGTTCTACGGACAGGACGATGTTCCGGCGTAGGCGGGGCCGACCCTGCAGAGCCAGAATTTTAGATCGCGGGCGGGCTCGACCAGAATTGCGAGAGCCAGAATTAAAATGCCTCCCCGTTGCAAATGCTCGTCTCCTTCCCCCGGAGCGCTCCGTGATTACCCCTGAGTCATTACTGGAGATTATCATGTCCTGAGGCCAGCAGGAGCTAAATCATCCTTCATTACTGCGAGATTGCTGAGATGCAGCTCTGTCGCTTGGAAGCTGAAGCCGCATAGCCTTGCGGCCCCCCTTCACAACGGCTTACCAGCGCGAACTTAACGGATCATTGGCACATGGTAGCCAGCGTGGAACCAAACAGTGAATCCCAGCGATCTGGAGGTGGCAGCTATACGTTGTAAGGTATGTTGCGCAAGCCAGCGGCATACCCACCGGCGGCAGCGGGCTCCTCGGTACACCCGCACGGGCGGCAACGGGCGGCAGTTTGGCGCATCCTCGGCCCACCCCCACGGGCGGCAACGGGCGGCAGTTTAGCGCATCCTCGGCCCACCCCCACGGGCGGCACTGGGCGGCAACGCGGCGAGTCCTTGCCATACCTCCGGCAACGGGCGGCAACGTGGCAGGCGGCAGCGGGCGACAGTGCGGCGAGTCCTCGGCACACCACCACAGGCGGCAACGGGCGGCAACGCGGCGAATCCTCGGCACACCCCCACAGGCGGGAGCGGGCGTCAACGCGGCGAACCCATGGCGTACCTCGAGCCACGGGCAGCAACGTGGCGAAGCGCAGGCGACAGCGGGCGGCAACGTGGCGAATCCTCGGCATACCCCCACAGGCGGCAACAGGCGGCAGCGTGGCGAATCCTCGGCATACCTATCAAATTCTTTAGTAACACCCGTAAGGTTCTCTAAGTGCAAGCATCGTTTGCCGACGTAGGCACGACAAATAAGGAACCAGCATACCAGCAGGTGCCCGAAAGGAAGTTTGTATTATCCAGTGGCATTGGGCCCTGGGTATGACACGCAGAAGACATGGGACACCTTCGTGAGCCGAAACATCGACAGCCACTGCGTCCCTATATGGCAATATGTTACTTTTGTATGTTAGCCAGCGGGGACCCGAAACAGTAAGTCATTGTATGTGGATATGTGAGCTATGTGGTGCGAGCGAGATGGTGAAATTTATTTCTTGTGGCATACGTACGAGGTAAAACTAAAGGCCGCAACGAAGCGGCAACGGGCGGCAACGTGGCGAAACCTCCCCTGACACACCCAGCGAACGAGGTGGCAACGAAGCGTCAGCGGGCGGCAACTTGGCGAAACCCCGTCGGACCCACCCAGCGCACGAGGCGACCACGAGGTGGCACCGGGCGGCAACGTGGCGAAACCTCGCCAGACCCATACAGCGCACCCGGCGGCAACGATGCGGCAACGGGCGGCAACGTGGCGAAAACTCGCTGGGCCTACCCAGCGCACGAGGCGGCAACGGGCGGCAACGTGGCGAAATCTCGCCCGACCCACCCAGCGCACGAGGCGGCAACGAGTGAGCAACGAGGCGGCAACGGGCGGCAACGGGCGAAGCTTCGACCCCACCCAGCGCACGAGGCGGCAACGAGGCGACAATGGGCGGCGACGTGGCGAAACCTCGCCAGATCCACCCAGCGCACGGGGGCCACAACGATGTGGCAACGGGCGGCAACGTGGCGAAACCTCGCCACACCCAGCCAGCGCACCAGGCGGCAACGAGGTGGCAACAGGCGGCAAAACGGCGAAGCCTCGCTGGGCCCACCCAGCGCACGAAGCGGCAAAGTGGCGAAATCTCGCCAGACCAACCCAGCGCTCGAGGGGGCAACGAAGCGGCAACGAGGCGGCAACGGGCGGCAATAGACGTCAACGGGCGGCAACGTGGGGAAACCTCGCCCGACCAACCCAGCGCACGAGGCGGCAACGAAGTGTCACCAGGCGGCAACGTGGCGAAGCCTCGC
>CAUYUJ010017260.1:72120-74620 GCA_963575745.1 Prorocentrum cordatum | reverse complement strand
GACACGCGGCAAATGAGGAAGATACACCCCCAAAAGGGGTACGATCGAAGACGAACAGGGCGGGTGTCGAGAGCTTGGGATATACGGGCTAAAATGGCACGCGAGCAGATAAGAACGAACAGGGTTATAATGGTTGCTGTTGATAGCGATGCCAATGTGCTTCCCTCGCTCTCGCCATTTGTGGCCTGTTGGGGGCCCCTCGTCGCCACGGCTGGATGTGCCTCGGAAGCGTGGCCAGAAAGCACCTGCGGGAGGTCTGGGAGCAGCGGCAACGACTTCGGCCGAATTGTGGAGCTTCGATTGGCACTCTGGACAAGGGGCGGGTTCAACCTGAGCTCTCCCATCTGTGTCTTTGCCAAGTTTATGCCGCACTGGCGGCTGAGTAACGTAGCACCCCGCAGATGTGGATAAGAGTGAGAGGGCGGTGAGGACGTCGGCAGTTTGCGAGACTCCGGAGAAGCTCGCCGCAGGCGCCAAAGTTTCATAAATTATATAACGAGCCCGCCGCAGGCGCCGATTTTTTTTGCCTATGTGGGTAGGTCGTGGGTGGGTGGCGGGTGGGTCGATGTTGGGTCGCGGGTGGGTCGCGGATGCAGAGGGCAGAAAATCCACCCCATAACAATCACCCCGACAAGCGAAGCCGATTAGTAAACGCACACAAGGAATGAATCGAGCAGGGCCGGGCTGTTTAGTCAACGCCCAGGGCCGTTTTAGTAAAAGTCAGTTGTCGGGTCCTGGTGGTTTTTCCTCCCTTGAAGGTGGGTCGCGGGTGGGTCGCGGGGTGGGTCGCGGGGTGGGTCGCGGGTGGGTCGCCGTTGGGTCGCGGATGGGTCGCGGGGTGGACGGCGGGTGGGTCGCGGGGTGGGTCGCGGCTGGGTCGCGGCTGGGTCGCGGGGTGGGTCGCGGGGTGGGTCGCGGGTGGGTTGCGGATGGGTCGCGGATGGGTCGCGGGGTGGGTGGCGGGTGGGTCGCGGGGTGGGTCGCGGCTGGGTCACGGCTGGGTCGCGGCTGGGTCGCGGGGCGGGTCGCGGCTGGGTCGCGGGTTGGGTCGCGGGTGGGTCGCGGGGTGGGTTGCGGGTGGGTCGCGGGATGGGTCGCGGGGTGGGTCGCGGGTGGGACGACGCGACGACAGCAAACAACAACAACGACAACAACGCAACAAACAGAATTCGTACCACGAGTTCTTTATTCAGCCACGCACCCAGGGACAATGAATGACCGTTCGGCCCCCTCATTCCCTACCTAAGCTCTGCCTAGAAGGGTTCTTACTCTCTTAGCTTAAAGGGGCCGGGCAGTGCAAAGCGCCCCGGGCGGTTCCCCCAGTCCCCGCCCCGCGGTTCCCCCCAGTCCCCTGGGAGCTTTAGCTTTAGCTTTAGCTTTAGCTTAGCTTTAGCTTAGCTGTAGCTTAGCTTTAGCTTAGCGTTTCGCTTAGCTTTTCGTTTAGCGTTTAGCTTAGCTGTGGCTTAGTTTTAGCTTAGCGTTTCGCTTAGCTTGAGCTTAGCTTTAGCTTAGCTGTAGCTTAGCTTTAGCTTAGCTTTAGCTTAGATTTAGCTTATATTTAGCTTAGATGTAGCTTAGCTTTAGCTTAGCTGTTGCTCAGCTTTAGCTTAGCTTTAGCTTAGCTTTAGCTTAGCTGTGGCTTAGCTTTAGCTTAGCTTCAGCTTAGCTTTAGCTTAGCGTTACTGTTACTACTAATGCTGCTTTCCTAGGGGTTCCAACTCCTAGGTAGGGTCGCACTGGGATAATTCTGATATTTCAACTGCATCCTCATTCCCCAACAATGCGGATTCACGACCTGCCCACCAGCAGGCGTGACCGTCGCTGACAGGTTGGTGTTGCAATCTGCCTTGCGTCCAAGTGAAGTGTACACAGCTACCCCAGAACGCACAGGAACTGATCTTCCCCAAACAGAGCTTGCACTTCGGGTTTTTTATTTCTCGCCGACCGAACTGGGCTTATGTGTGTGTTGGTCCAGCGGTTATGTCGTCGCCGTCGCAGCCCCGTCGCCGCCTTGTCGCCGCCTTCTTGGCCTGTGTGTTGGTCTGGCGGTGATGTCGTCACCGTCGCCGCTGCGTCGCCAGCCGTCGTCTGGCTTGCGCGTCGGATCCGCAACGTATTGGTTTGCATTATTGCGCGTTACTTGACACTGTTTTGCGCTATTTCACATGGCATTGCATTGGTTTGCATTGCTTCGTTTGCTGCTTATTCCGCGCTGTTTCACATTGCTTTGGATTGTGTTGCATGGTTGATCATTTGCGTTGGCGTTCCTTGGTTTTCATTGTTCGCATTGCGTCGCGCTGCTGTTGTACAGTACAACGAATTACTTCGCAGTGCTTCGGTTGGCTGTACATGGCGTTGCACAGCTCTGCATTGCGTTACATTGGGTTTCATTGTTTGCTTGCGTCGGCTTGCACTTGTTCACATTGACATGCATTGGCTTCTCCTCTGGCGAACCACAGCAACAAAAAAACTGCGCCCGTCAACTTGCCACGCGCGCACA
>CAUYUJ010017260.1:32120-69620 GCA_963575745.1 Prorocentrum cordatum | reverse complement strand
TGCACAACATAGTGTGCACCACATAGAGTGCACAACGCGTAGGTTGCACAGCACATCGATTGCACAGCACGAAATGCACAGCATTGATTGTTAGAAAAACACTGCTGGGGGTCCACGCTGGCTAACATACAACATGGTACTCGAGACACCCACCTGCTTCTGCTCCGCATCCTTGTCCGCGTCCCCCTGCTCCGCCTCTTCCATCTCCGTCTCCTTGGCGAGACTACAGCTTCCACGCCCTGCCCTGGTTGGCACGGGCGGGCTCCCCTGCGCAGCGCACACCGCTCTGGCGTTCGCTTGTTGGTTCGCTCCTCGTCCCCCTCCCGCATTCCGTTCATCCCTTCCCCAGTTCTACGAAGGTCCCCAGCGGTCTCTCAGAGCCAGAGAAAACGCCAACGACGCTCAACGACCTTATCCCCTCGCCATCCTCCCCTCTCATCCTTCTCATCCCCGTAAGTGCTCCCCAGCGCCCTGACAAGCCGTTGACTGGGGCATGGGCCCATCCGCCAGGTGCAGCACGATTGCCTGCCGCGCCTGGTGGACGCGGCTACGGACCTAAATGACGAGGAGCAGCAGAATGAGGAAAACGAGGTGCAAAAGAAGGAGGAGAAGGACGAAGAGGAGAAGGGACTGAGGGAATCGGGGAAGGAGGAGGAGGAGGAGGAGAAGGAGAAAGAGGAGGAGGAGGAGTATGAGAAAGGGGTGGAGAAAGTGGTGGAGGAAGAGGAGGAGGAGGAGGAGGAGGCTGAGGAGCAGCGGGCAAGGGAGGGAAAGGGAGGAGCAGCAGGACTCGCGTATGGGCAGGGAGGCGGACGACTGGGCACGCGTGGTCGACCAGGACCGTCGGCGAGCCAGGCGGGACGGTCTCCAAGCCGACTTGGATGCCCAGGGGGGGGAGGCGAACGTGTCGATGATGGAGCCAGGCCGGCGCGTTTGGTAAGGCATCGGGCTGAGCACAGACATCCCCCCCCTGGCAGTCCCAGCTGGCCTCAACAGGCCCCCCGAGTAGCACAGACCGCCCTCGCAGGTAGCCCCAGCTGGCCTCAACAGGCCCCCCCAGCAGTCCGGGGCCCCGTCGGGGCGTGATCGCGCCGCTGCCATGACAGTGGAAACCCATGCATGCCAAGCAACACCCTGCTTGCCTCCAGGGTGCCCTGGGTTTTGGGGGGTTCGATTGTTTTGCTACGGGAGGCGCTACTTTTCCACACCAAAATCACGTTGATTTCGCAGACCGCGAGGTTGTCGGCGAAGGAAATCACGTCGCCCTCCGACAGCCCCACGACCAGTGGCAGCAGGGCCCGCAGCTTGCCGCGGCGCACCGTCTGCCGCAAACCTGCCAGCGACCCGAAAGCCGCGCCAGCAATCGCCATGGCCCCGCACTCCAGGCGGCACACGGCGACGCCGACACGGCGGAGACGAGGGTCCTTCGATTCGGGGCCGCCAATGGCGTCGTTGACCAGGGCCAGGGAATCACTGGCGGTGCCTCGCCCAAGAGAGGCTCGCCGCTGATACTGCCGCCAGTGGTGGTCCAGTCCTCGACGTCCGAGAAAGAGCCTCGACTACTGCCCGCGCTGTGGGGATGACACCCCGGAGCCAGAAACAGTCAGCAGCATCAATTTCAGCGCGCGCACGGGGCAGAAGATGGTCGCTGCGGGAGTGAGCCGCGCAGCCAGTTTTGTGCGGGCACCCCCACTGGCGGTGGAAGGGCGCCTCCACACAATGCCCGCAGCGAGGGCAGAGGCCACCGCCGCCGTCGACGTCGCCGAGCGCCTGGGCCTGCGGGGAAACCCAGCGCTCCTGCTGCCCATCGGGCGCTTGCCGCGCCCAGCCGCGAGGCAGCACACAGTGCTGCACCCTCTGGCGCATCAGCGGGCACCCTTGCCACATTTGAAACCAGAGGTCCAGTTGCTCTCGAGGGAGCTTGCGAGTGGGATTGTCCCCGCCGAGCTGGAGGACAGTGGTGAGGCATTTGCCCTTGCCCGCGGAGGCGGCGACGCTGCCAAGACTCTGGCGCAGCTGCTGACGGTTATACCCGAACGTGCTGTGGATCTGGTGCCCGCACGTCGCAGCCGTTTGAGCCGAAGCCCGCTCCAGCTTGGGGCAAGCCAAGTACCGTTTGTGGACACGTGCGCCCCGCAGCGAACAGCGGTGACCATGTGCCCCTGCCACCAACTGCGCCTCGCCATGTGCACCACGTCCTGACTCCGAATCCCAATGATCACGCTCTTGGGGGACACCGCCAGGCCCTCCTGCGCGAGACGATCGCAGGGCAGGATGATCGCCTTGCAGGCCGCGTCGCACCGCATCGCGCGTGCCCACTGCCGACTCCAACGGGCTGCCCGCCCACAGCCGCTGCAGGAGGACGGCGGGCGGCGCCTGCTGGGCCTCCGGCTGCATGCCGAAACAGGTGAGGCACCTCGTGAACCTCGTCCCCGACCGCAAGCCCTGCACGATGGACCGCGTGGGCTGAAAAGCCAAGGAGGCGACGGAGGCGCGACGGAGGAGGAAGAGGAGGAGGAGGAGGAGGAGGAAGCGGAGGAGGACGAAGAGGAAGGAGGAGGAGGGGGAGGAGGAGAAGGAGGAGGAGGAGGAGGCGGAGGAGGACGCAGAGGAGGACGAAGAGGAGGAAGGAGGACGAAGGAGGAGGAGGGGGAGGAGGAGGAGGAGGAGGAGGAGGAGGAGGAGGAGGAGGAGGAGGCGACGCCGTCGCGGATGAGGATCCGCGGAAAGCAGGCCTTGCTTCAGCTCCAGGGCCAAGCTGGCCGGCGGAAAGCCCAGCCGCAGCGCGGCACGCCCCAGCTTCACCCAACTGATGGATTCGTAGGAGGACCTGATGTCCAGCAGCCCGTGGGCGTAGGAAAAGCTCAGCACGCTGTGCGCCCTCTCGTCGATCGCGCGGACGGACGCCTCGAGCCCCGCCGAGTTGCTTTGGGCGGCGGCGTCTCAGGCGGGGCACGTGTCGGTGGCCCACGCCTGCACGTCGCGCTCGCGCGCCATTTTCCAGATGCGGGCGACCGTGCTCAGGAGGCCGATGGCCCGCTCGCCGCCGCTCCTCTTTCCAAGGAGGCGCCCGACCACAGCTAACAGTTGCCCAGGCCACGTGCGGCAAGCTTCGACGCTGGCGAAGACGCCGAGCAAGTCAAACAGGGCCTCTTCCGGGAGGCGCTCGACATCCGTGGGGCGCAGCTGCTCCACTCCGCGACCTACGGCAGGCCTTGTGCGGCGGAGTGCGGCCTTCAAGGTGTCGAGGTCGGGCGGCGGCGGGTCGCTGGAGAGCACAGGTGCTCCCTGAACTCCTGGGCCAAGGCGCCGAGCTCCGCGCAGTCGATGGGTCCAGGCGCCCACAGCTTGTGCCACTCCGTCGCCCTGTGGATGGACGAAGTGGCCGTCGTGGCGATGCTCCTCGCCGGCTGCCGCGGGGACGCGCCGCGATCCCGCGCTGAAAGGCCCCAAGGGAGGTGCCCGGGGCACGGCTGCGGGCCCGCCGCAGGGCCGTCCAAGCCGTCGTCGCCAGCTGCTCGATCGCCGCCTGGGGCGCCCGCGCCACGTAATGCAGCCGGCGCAAAAGCTGGTTCCAGTCAAGGGCGTCGTTTGGCGAAGTGGCGCAGCGGCCGCCCCGTACCACGGGCGCCCCGCGTGCCTTCTCCTCGGCGCCGCACGGGCGAGCTCCCGGCACACGGCGGCGAGCCTTCCCGGTGTCGTCCGGAGGCTGCTTCAGCTTGCGGAGCTTGGCAAGCCGCTGGGTGGCTGTGTGAGCCTGGGCCCGCCAGTTGGCAGCCGCCCCACGCACCGACGATGTCACTGCGGCTTCCATCTGCTGCACGGGCCGACTCGGCGGGGCCGGGCCCCTGCGCCCGCGTAACGCCCCGCCTCGGCGCCCTGTATCACGGTGATGCTGGGCCAGCGCCTCCTCCACTCGCGTGGCCCTTGCTCGCATACCGGCCGCTCTCCTCGAGGGTGTGCTGCCCGCCGATGTGGTGAGCTGCAGGCTGCGCGATCGCAGGCCATGGCTTCGGGCAGGGGGCGAAGTCGCAGGCAGGTCCTCCCCCAGAGGGCAGGAGGCTGCGAACGGGATGCCGTCGCCTCTCTCGTAGCACGTGGTGGCGCAGACGACGAGCCTGAAGTCGGCGCGGGCGTCGCTGCTGGTGGTGCTGGCATCAGTGCTGACGTGACGGAGCGGTCGGGGCGGGGACAGAGGTGCTGGCAGAGGTCATTGCCTGGAGAACCCACTCCGACCTGGGGCCAACCCGTTGGAGGGCACCGCCTGGCTCTTGCGGCCGAGGCGTCCCAGCGGGGGGTGATGGGGTCGACGGTTATGATGTTCCAACCTACTTTCGCCTGAACCACCAGAAAGAATCTCGAGCACCCAAAAAAAATGCCGAAATTCGAGGGTTTCCACGTGTCGGGCCCTGGGAGACATTCGTCCGACACAGTTTCGACACTGTTTCGACACTTTTCTGGCTGCTCGAAATTATTTCTGCGACGTGGTCCTTCAGTAAGCTGGGAGCAACATAAGTCGACGGCAGAGGAGGGGACGCACCCACGCTCCTGGCCACGGCTGTGTGGGGGGGGACGGGACCCTCGCCCCATGCCGACGGAGAAACGACGAATTCCATATCTGCCAGCAGACTGCCAGATCCAGCGCTCGCTCTGCGCAGGACACACGCTCCACCGAGCGGCACGGTCTTCCACTCCGCGCTTCTGGCCAGCGGTCAGAGCAGCATTGTCCGCGTCCTGCATGTCCGAGCTGCTGGCAAAGGGGTTAGGCAGAGAGAGGCCACCTACTGCCACCCTCGTCGCTGTGAGTGCAGGGTCTGGCGCGCGCACCTCAACGAACCTGACTGGATTGCCATCTTCCCCATGAGAGACATTCCGCTCGTCGCTGCCGTCCAAGCCGAGGTCGACACAGCAATCGTCGTCGGCGAAAGCGAACGGGCCACCATCAGGATCGTCCAGGGAAGTCATCCGCGCGCCTAAGGGCGGTGCCGAGGCCGAGGCCGCCAGGCCTGGCGCTGCGCCGGCCCGGGTCACAGCCGCCGCCGCCGATGAGGCGGGTGGCTTGAGATTCCTTAGGTCACCCGCGCCGGGCGCTCGCCGCTGGCCGCCCAGGCGGCCGCCGAGGCCGCCGAGCCTCCCTCCGCGCCGGCAGGGGCAGCCGCCGCCGCCGAGGAGGCGGGTGACCCAAGATTCCGCGGGCCACCTCTGCTGCGTGGCGCGCCAGCGGCAACTCGAGGGCTGCCCATCAGGAGGGGCGACGACGCCAACGTGCTCAAGCTGGCAGTCGGCGTAACGAAGTGCTGTTATGGAACCGCGTGCGCATGCCAATCCGCGGTGCCGTCGCAAAGGAGGAGGAGGACAAGGAGGAGGAGGAGGAGGAGGAGGAGGAGGAGGAGGAGGAGGAGGAGGAGGAGGAGGGGGAGGCGGAGGAGGAGGAGGAGGAGGCGAGGAGGAGGAGGAGGAGAGGAGGAGGAGGAGGAGGAGGAGGAGGAGGAGGAGAGGAGAAGGAGGAGGAGGAGGAGGAGGAGGAAGAGGAGGAGGAGGAGGAGGAGGAGGAGGAGGAGGCGGAGGGAGGAGGAGAGGGAGGAGAAGGAGGGGAAGGAGGAGGAGAGAGGAGGGAGGAGAGAGGGGAGAGGGGAGGAGGAGAGGAGGAGGAGGAGGAGGAGGAGGAGGAGGAGGAGGAGGAGGAGGAGGAGGAGGAGAGGAGGAGGAAGGGGGGGGAGGAAGAGGGAGGGAGGAGCAGAGCGCGAGGGAGGACGAGCAGGAGGAGCATAACGAGAAGGCGCAGCATCAGCAACAGCAGCAGCAGCAGCAGCAGCACCAGGTGGACGCGGCTCTGGACCCAGAGGGCCCCGAGCTCCACATGGTCCGCAGGAGACACTTCTTTGTGCCAGGGCTGGCCTCCCTCTGGCTACCTCCTGGCCTCGGGAGGAGGAGGAGGAGCAGGAGGAGGAGGAGGAGGAGGAGGAGGAGGAGGAGGAGGAGGAGGAGGAGGAGGAGGGAGGAGGAGGAGGAGGAGGAGGAGGAGGAGGAGGAAAAGGAGGAGGAGGAGTAGGAGGACGAGGAGAGGAGGAGGAGGAGGAGGAGGAGCAGGAGGAGGGAGGAGGAGGAGGAAGGAGGAGGAGGAGGAGGAGGAGGAGGAGGAGGAGAGGCAGGAGGGGGAGGATGGGGAGGGGGCGGGATAAGGCGAAGGAGGAGGAGGGGGGGAGGAGGAGGCGGAGGAGGAGGAGGAGGAGGAGGAGGAGGAGGAGGGAGGAGGAGGAGGAGGAGGAGGAGGAGGAGGAGGAGGAGGAGGAGGATTCGGGAGGGGGAGGATGGAGGAGGAGGAGGAGGAGAGGAGGAGGAGGAGGGGTGGGAAAGAGCTGGGGTGGATGGAGGGGTCGGGATTTCTGCCTTGCCAGTCCACTCTGACAGCACGGTGCAGCATGACCGTGCCCGTTACAGATACGAATCAGGAAATGAGGGATGAAAGGAGACAGGGGGGCGCAGGGGCGAGTGCGAGGAAGAGGAGGGGAGGAGGAGGGGAGGAGGAGGAAAGAGGAAAAGGAGGAGGAGGAGGAGGACGAGGACGAGAGGAGGGGAGGAGGAGGAGGAACGAGGACGAGGAGGAGGGAGGAGGAGGAGGAGGAGGAGGAGGAGGAGAGGAGGAGGAGGAGGAGGAGGAGGAGGAGGAGGACGGGGAAGGAGGAGGCAGGAGGAGGAGGAGGAGGAGGAGGAGAGGGGGAGAGAGGAGGAGGAGGAGGAGGAGGAGGAGGAGGAGGAGGAGGGGAATGGGTGGATGGGGAGGGGGGGGGGGGCGAAGGACGGAACGGGGAAGAAGGAGGACCAGGCGCACTCCGCTCCAGCTCTCCGCCCTGCTGCTTTCCCGCTGACCCCCTCTTATCCCCCCTGCCGCCTCCCTGCAGCTCTCCCCGCCGTCTCCTTCGGCCCGCCCCCCCCCACACACACCACACCCACCCCACTCCACTCCAAAACACAGCATTATCCCCCTGCCGTCCTTCCAGGACCCCCAGCCTCTGTTCCCCCGCCCTCCCTCCAGCTCCTGTCTCTCCGTCCCCCCAGCCCCGCACCTCCTCGGAGAGGAGGAGCAGGGGGGAGGGGGCAGTTCGAAGCTGCCCTTGTGTGCCCGCCGATGGTGCTGCATGCCGCGCGCCGTGATAGTACCAGCGTGCGCGTCAGAGCGCGGCCCCACTCGCTGCAGACGGCGCGAGCCCAGACACGGGCACGCAGCGCATATCGGCAGAGATCAAGGACGGGGCGGAGGAGGAGGAGGAGGAGGAGGAAGCAGGATCAGACGACGAAGCTCGTCGCTTGGGCCATGCCTCGACGGCCCTCTCGCGCCGCTCACTCCCCACAAGTTGCCCGGCGTCCCTGCACAGTTGCCAGTTTGTCTTGATGTGCGGCCCTCTGCTCTGCTCGGTCGCGGTCCCTTCCCTGCTCCGCCGTCCCCCTCCCTCATCCCCTCATTCGCCTCCCTCCTCGCCCTCTCCCCCCTTCCTCTTTTTCCTCCTGCCCTTCCTCTCCCCCTGTCCCTCCCCATCTCCCGCTTTCGCCACTACCACCCGATCGTCCCACTCCCACCTTCCCCTTATCCATCTTCCTTTTTCTTTTCCCCTTACCCCATCTTGCTCTTTCCCAGATTCCTCTTCTTCGTCCTGTCCCTCGACCCACCCATTCCTCCCCCTCGTGATCTGTCCTTGCCCCTCCACCTGATCCTCCCGATGCCCCGAGAGGTCGCATCGAGGCATCCCGATGCTCTTGGAGGCCTCATGAGTTTTCTGAAAGGACCAGACAGCCCAAAGCAGTAAAAACATCGAACCCTCGACATTGACCCTCCCACCTTCGATCCCCCCTTCTCCTCATCCTCCAACCCCTCCCGGCCACGACCACCCTCCGCCAACTGCCGTGCACAGCTGGCGGGAGCGCCTCAGCGACGACCGGCTGAAGGCTCGCCCCGCCCCGTGCCCGCACTGGCGGGGCCGCCCCCCCCCACCCTGCAGTGCTGCGAGGATGCCGTGCCGCCCGGGGCCTTCACCAAGGGACTGGAGGATCGAGGGTGGACCTGGCATCGCTCGGACGTGTGCATTTTTTGGTCCTGGATCATCGAGCGGAAAAAACACGCGCGAGACCGAAAAGTGCACGGGAAATGGACGTCCGAGCGACGCCAAGGTGGAGGATCGAGGTCTGCAGCCGATGGCCCCGGCAGCGCTGTGGCGGACGGGCCCTCCCGGCCCGCTCCACGCGCCGCCACGCTGTGGTCCCGGGCCGGCGGCGCTGCCCTTGTAAAGAGGGAGGCAGAGGCGGGGAGGGGCAAAGAGGGGGATGATGACTACGGGGGGGTGGATATCATGGCGGGGGCCATGATTTTTCCCCAGAATTCATGGCGGTCATGATTTGCACCCCCCCCTCTTGGACACCCCCCTCCTGGCCGCTCCCGAGCAAAGGAGGGGAGGAGCAGGCAGGCGACGACGAGCGCGCGGGCGGGAGGCCGGGGCCAGCGGGGCCGGCGGGCGGGCGGAGGAGGTCAAGCAGTGGCGAAGCGTCCTGGCTCGCCTATAGCCCTACCAAACACTGTTCCAAGAACCTTTTGTGGTTCCCACGAAATGGTCTTAGAACAGTTCTGGCGGAGTCTGTTTTGTTTTATCACGTCGGGCTTATGTTCTAAGAACGTTGTTTTTGTTCTTAGAACACTTTTGGGTTCTAAGAACATTTCGTGGTAGGACTATAGGAATGCCGGGACGGTCGGTCCCTGCTCAAAGAGGGGCCAATCGAAGACAGCAGGCAGGGATCAGGGGGAGAGGGAGGGATGGATCGAAGTTTCCAGGCGTTTCTTGGAGGGTTTTGAGTTCCAAGAGGCCTCTGAAGCCTGGAGGGGGGGAGATCTCGCATCGACGGTGGAGATTTCGAGGGGAGGGCGAGGAGGAGCAGACGCGAGAGCGTCGGTTTGGTCCAGCTTGTCCTCGAGAGCCCAGTTCTGGCCAGCATCAGCCAGGCGAGCGTCACACCCCGTGGCCACGGCAGAAGGAGCGGTCAGTCGGTGACCCGCGCTCCCCCCGACGCTCACGCCTCCTTCGGTTTCCAATTATTGACCGTTTGCTTCCTTTCGTGCCTCCCATGTGTCCCGTACGGATTGGGATTCCCACGGTGATCATGTCGAGGACTCCATTTGTAAGGGAGCTGGGCTTCTTGGTGTCATACCCACTAGCAGGGCCTCTCTTTGGTAGGACGTATTTTGACTATTCCCCCTCCTCGCCTCCTCCTCCTACTCCTCCTCCTCCTCCTCCTCCTCCTCCTCCTCCTCCTCCTCCTCCTCCTCCTCTCCTCCTCCCCTCCTCCTCCTCCTCCTCCTCCTCCTCCTCCTCCTCCTCCTCCTCCTCCTCCTCTCCTCCTCCTCTCCTCCCTCCTCCTCCTCCTCCTCCTCCTCCTCGTCTCCTCCTCCTCCTCCTCCGCCTCGTTGAAGGAGGGTTGCTGTGGTTACTGCCCTCCCGTGCCGCCGCGATCGGCGGGAAGGCCCTTCTCAACGGAAGCACGGGGGGGAGTTTGCCAACCTCCTCCCCGTCCTCCACCCAGGATCCCCATGTGGCAAGCTCACCCCTGACCGCGAACTTCATGAAGACCGTGCGCTCCACCCAGGATCCGTAGAGCCCTTCAGAAGCACCCCAACCTACCAGAACCCCTCGGATATCTCGATGTGCGTGCGTAGCCTTGTTGCCGGATTTCATCCTCCACGATCACCGCTGTGGACTGAAATCTAATTCCAAACCCCTCGAAATTCCTGCGCCGTTGCCCCCGTCCTGCCTCTTCCTCCCGGCCCTCCCGTCGTCATCCTCCCTCCCTGCTCGAAGGCCGAGGCGTGGCTGGGGTACACGCCGGAGCAGCTGCAGCGCCGCTGGCAGTCGCACAACCAGCGCGGACTGGAGGAACGGAAGGTCTGGGATGTCGCGAGGAACTCCGACGAATTCAGGCGGGCGGCGTTTCTTCCCATCTCGGAGGAGGGTGCGGAAGAGAATTAGCCTGGCGAAGAACCCAACCACATGCAGTTGTCAGTACCGCAGCTGCGGGTTTCATCTTCAGTGGAACTCCCCATAGGACTACGGAACGTGTGAGGGGTGTGTCGAGATGGGTGCCACTGGGGCATTCGGCGAAGCTCCCTATGGGGACATGAAACACGCGCGGGGCGTGCCGACATGGGTGGCGGAAACGCATGTGAGGGCCGCCACTGGGGCCTCCAGTGGAGCTCCCTATGGGTCCCCGAAACATGATGCTGCTGCGGGGGGGGTGCCGGGATGGGTGGCGGAGACGCATGTAAGCGCCGCTACTGGGGCCTTCGGTGGAGCTCCCTATGGGGCCACGAAGCGCGTGAGGGGTGTACTGGGATGTGTGGCGGGGACGCATGTGAGCGCCGCCACTGGGGCCTTCGGTGCAGCTCCCTATGGGGCCACGAAACGTGTGAGGGGTGTGCCGAATTGGGTGCGGGTGGTGACGCATGCGGGCGGTGCCACTGGGGCCTTCGGTGGAGCTCCCTATGGGGCCACGAAACCTGTTGTTGTGAGGGGCGTGCCGGGATGGGCGGCGGGGACGCATGTGGGCGCGGCCGCTGGGGCCTTCGGTGGAGCTCCCTATGGGGCCACGAAACGTGTGAGGGGTGTGCCGAATTGGGTGGGTGTGGGTGACGCATGTGAGCGCCGCCACTGGGGCCTCCAGTGGATGATGGGGCCACGAAACCTGTGAGGGATGTGCCGAATTGAGTGTGCGTGACGCATGCGCATGTGAGCGCCGCCACTGGGGCCGTCGGTGGGGCTCCTTATGGGGCCACGAAACGTGTGAGGGGTGTGCCGACTTGGGTGTGCGTGACGCATGCGGGCGGCAGCACTGGGCCTCGGGCGGGGCCACGAAACGTGAGGGGTGTGCGAATTGGGTGTGCGGGCGCATGCGGGCGGCAGCACTGGGGCCTTCGGTGGGGCTCCCTATGGGGCCACGAAACGTGTGAGGGGTGTGCCGAATTGGGTGTGCGTGACGCATGCGGGCGGCAGCACTGGGGCCTTCGGTGGGGCTCCCTATGGGGCCACGAAACGTGTGAGGGGTGTGCCGAATTGGGTGTGCGTGGACGCATGCGGGCGGCAGCACTGGGGCCTTCGGTGGAGCTCCCTATGGGGCCACGAAACGTGTGAGGGGTGTGCCGAATTGGGTGTGCGGGACGCATGCGGGCGGCAGCACTGGGGCCTTCGGTCTCCCTGTGGGGCCACGAAACGTGTGAGGGGTGTGCCGAAATGGTGTGCGGGACGCATGCGGACGGCAGCCATGGGGCCTTCGGTGGACTCCCTATGGGGCCACGAAACGTGTGAGGGGTGTGCCGAAATGGGTGTGCGGGACGCATGCGGGCGGCAGCACTGGGGCCTTCGGTGGGGCTCCCTATGGGGCCACGAAACGTGTGAGGGGTGTGCCGAATGGGTGTGCGGGACGCATGCGGACGGCAGCACTGGGGCCTTCGGTGGAGCTCCCTATGGGGCCACGAAACGTGTGAGGGGTGTGCCGAATGCGGGACGCATGCGGGCGAGCACTGGGGCCTTCGGTGGGGTCCCTATGGGGCGAAAATTGTGAGGGTGTGCCGAATTGGGTGTGCGTGACGCATGCGGGCGGCAGCACTGGGGCCTTCGGTGGGGCTCCCTTATGGGGCCACGAAACGTGTGAGGGGTGTGCCGAATTGGGTGTGCGTGACGCATGCGGGCGGCAGCACTGGGGCCTTCGGGGGGGCTCCCTATGGGGCCACGAAACGTGTGAGGAGTGTGCCGAATGGAGGATGATGACGATGATGATGGTGGGAGGAGGGAGGAGGGAGGAGGGGGAGGAGGAGGGGGCAGAGGAGGAGGAGGAGGAGGAGGAGGAGGAGGGGAGAACGCGGGGACCGTTTCTTCAAAACGAGGACCCAACATCACAGGATGGTTGGGAATGAGGCGGCGGGTGCAAGGACCATGTGGAGGGCTGATCATGAGGAGGAGGAGGCACGGAAAGACGGGGACATTAGCCTGGCGAAGAACCCAACCATATGCAGTTGTCCGTACCGCAGCTGCGGGTTTCATCTTCAGTGGAAATCCCCATAGGACTACGGAACGTGTGAGGGGTGTGCCGAGATGGGTGCCACTGGGGCATTCGGCGAAGCTCCCTATGGGGACATGAAACACGCGCGGGGCGTGCCGACATGGGTGGCGGAAACGCATGTGAGGGCCGCCAGTGGGGCCTCCAGTAGAGCTCCCTATGAGTCCCCGAAACATGATGCTGCTGCGGGGGGGGGGGCAGGGATGGGTGGCGGAGACGCATGTAAGCGCCGCTACTGGGGCCTTCGGTGGAGCTCCCTATGGGGCCACGAAGCGCGTGAGGGGTGTACTGGGATGTGTGGCGGGGACGCACGTGAGCGCCGCCACTGGGGCCTTCGGTGCAGCTCCCTATGGGGCCACGAAACGTGTGAGGGGTGTGCCGAATTGGGTGCGGGTGGTGAAGCATGCGGGCGGTGCCACTGGGGCCTTCGGTGGAGCTCCCTATGGGGCCACGAAACCTGTTGTTGTGAGGGGCGTGCCGGGATGGGTGGCGGGGACGCATGTGAGCGCGGCCGCTGGGGCCTTCGGTGGAGCTCCCTATGGGGCCACGAAACGTGTGAGGGGTGTGCCGAATTGGGTGGGTGTGGGTGACGCATGTGAGCGCCGCCACTGGGGCCTCCGGTGGATGATGGGGCCACGAAACCTGTGAGGGATGTGCCGAAATGGGTGTGCGGGACGCATGCGCATGTGAGCGCCGCCACTGGGGCCTTCGGTGGGGTTCCCTATGGGGCCACGAAACGCGTGAGGGGTGTGCCGAAATGGGTGTGCGGGACGCATGCGGGCACACCCACTAGGGCCTTCGGTGGAGCTCCCTATGGGGCCACGAAATGTGTGAGGGGTGTGCCGAATTGAGTGTGCGGGACGCATGCGGGCGGCAGCACTGGGGCCTTCGGTGGGGCTCCCTATGGGGCCACGAAACGTGTGAGGGGTGTGCCGAATTGGGTGTGCGGGACGCATGCGGGCGGCAGCATTGGGGCCTTCGGTGGAGCTCCCTATGGGGCCACGAAACGTGTGAGGGGTGTGCCGAATTGGGTGTGCGTGACGCATGCGGGCGGCAGCACTGGGGCCTTCGGTGGGGCTCCCTATGGGGCCACGAAAATGTGAGGGGTGTGCCGAATTGGGTGTGCGTGACGCATGCGGGCGGCAGCACTGGGGCCTTCGGTGAGGCTCCCTATGGGGCCACGAAACGTGTGAGAGGTGTGCCGAATGGGTGGGCGGACGCATGCGGGGCGGCAGCACTGGGGCCTTCGGTGGGGCTCCCTATGGGGCACGAAAGTGTGGGGGCGCTGTGCCGAATTGGGTGGGTGTGGGTGACGCATGTGGCGCCGCCACGGGGCCTCCGGTGGATGATGGGCCACGTGTGAGGAATTGGGTGTGTGCGGGCGAACGCATGCGGGCGGCAGCACTGGGGCCTTCGGCGGAGCTCCCTATGGGGCCACGAAACGTGTGAGGGGTGTGCCGAATTGGGTGTGCGTGACGCATGCGGGCGGCAGCGCTGGGGCCTTCGGTGGGGCTCCCTATGGGGCCACGAAACGTGTGAGGGGTTTGCCGAATTGGGTGTGCGTGACGCATGCGGGCGGCAGCACTGGGGCCTTCGGTGGGGCTCCCTATGGGGCCACGAAACCTGTGAGGGGTGTGCCGAATTGGGTGTGCTTGACGCATGCGGGCGGCAGCACTGGGGCCTTCGGTGGGGTTCCCTATGGGGCCACGAAACGTGTGAGGGGTGTGCCGAAATGGAGGATGATGACGATAATGATGGTGGGAGGAGGGAGGAGGGAGGAGGGGGAGGAGGGGGCAGAGGAGGAGGAGGAGGGGAGAACGCGGGGACCGTTTCTTCAAAACGAGGACCCAACACCACAGGATGGTTGGGAAAAAAGAGCAGAGTATACCCAGAACACATCAACGATAGAGAATGCATTCTCCTGCCCCAAGACCATCCTCATAAGTCTTTGGCAAGCATGACTGCCCCACGGGCTTGCCATTCAGGCGAAAGCCCCGTAACAGAAAATGCCTTTTGCAACGAGACGCGCTAAGAGGTACGCAGTATCACAAGTGAAGGAAGTGCGAGGGCTCCGGTTTGAAGGTGAACCACATCTAGCATGTGCAAGTGTTGCGTTTGATTACATGTCGAGTGGCAAAGCTTGAGTACAAATATATATATATATATATATAGAGAGAGAGAGAGAGAGATATATATATATATACACCGAGAGCCCCATATATAGGAAGCTGCTCTACGCTAAGTTGGTGCCGAGCTCCTACTGTTTGAAATTCTCGCTATCAAGTCTGAGTAACTACCAAGCGGCAGCCCCATTCTCCATACGAACCGCCCTCCATCCATCCGCGTAGTCGCTTGACAAATTTAAGACGGGTGCTCGCGACGTTGAGGCGAGCACCTCCTTGCCAAATTGGCACTCCCTCCATTCACGCCATTGCTGGAAGCGGTTAGGACGAATATGCGCAAGGCCCAGGCGAGGGCGACATTTGTGAACGATTCGCCTTACATCCGCTTACAAGGTTTAGGACAAGTGTGTGCGGCGCGAAGGCAGGAGCCACAACACACTTCGCTTTAACACGACGCGGTCGCTTTTGAGATGTTCATGATCATGTACCATGACGAAGTCTGGCTCGGAACGCCAGGCCCTCAAGTCTGGTGGTGCGACGAGGAGGTGTTGCTTAGAAGGGATACGAGTGGAGGACAAGGAGAAAGAGGAGGAGATGGGAGCATCGCGATGAAGGCACTGATGAAGAGGAGGGGGCACAGAAGGAGGAACAGGATGACCAGCAGCAGCACAATGAGAGCGAGGATGGGGACGATGAGGGGGAGAGTGAGAAAGAGGGTGGGCAGGTTGATGAGGACAATGATGAAGATATGATAATGTGCAGTCAGAGAGAAGTGAGATTCCGATGATGGGGCATCCAGAAGAATGCGGAAACGTGCACGCGCATGTGCCTACCACTGGGTACACAAGACGGTGACAGAGCAGGGGAGGGAAAGTAGAGAACCCAACACATGCTACAAAAAAGCAGTGGAGACACGAACCGCAAAATGAAATGCAACAGCTAAGATGGAGGGCGCGTATGAGAAGCGCGAAATGCGCATACACCAACAGAGTCACGAACGAGCCTGTGAAGCGATGATGATGACGCCGACGAGGATGGCAATGATGGTGGTCGTGAGGACAATTATGCTCATCGTGGCGATGATGAGTATGAGTAAGAGTGTGATGATGTTGATGATGAGTATGATGGCGATGCCGACGTTGATGACGATGTTGATGATGATGGTGGTTGTGGTGATGATGATGATGATGATGGTGATCATGATGACGGTGGCGATGATGATGATTATGGCAGTAATGCTGACGGTGATGATGGTGATGACGATGTTGTTGACGATGATGGTGATGATGATAATGATGGTGAGTATGATTATGACGACAACGATGATTATGATGGTGATGGTGATGATGAGAGTGAGGATGAGGATGAGGATGAGTATGAGGATGAGGATGGTGGTGGTGGTAAGTATGTTAATGGTGATGGTGATGATGATGATGATGAGTATGATGATGATGATGATGATGATGATGATGATGATGATGATGATGATGATGATGATGATGATGATGAGTATGATTATGATGAGGGTGGTGGTGATGATGATGATGATGATGATGATGATGATGATGATGATGATGATGATGATGATGATGATGATTGACAAGGGGCTTGTATATGTTAGTGGCGATAAAGGTGAGGATGAGGAGTGAATACTGTAGAGTCTGCTGTTGGCGAGACCCAAGAACAGCATGACAGGGTCGCTGTGGAAGCAATTAAGTAGGAGGCGGAAGGGAAAAAGGGAGGAGGAGCGGAGGATCAGGAGGAGGCGGAGGCAAGAATAGAAGAAGGAAGTGGAGGATCAAGGGAGAGGAGGACGAGGACGAGTAGGAGGAGGAGGGGTAGAAGGGGAGGAGGAGAGGGAGAAGTGACGGCGGTAAGGTCACGGCAGTCCCAGTAGGACGTGACGGCGAAGGAGGAGGAAGATCGGAAGAGGAGACGTGGAGGTGGAGAACGAGGAGGAGTACGGCGAGAATGAGAACGAGCATGAGGACGACGATTGGAAGAATGAGGAGGAGGCAGGGGGAAGATAATTTGGAAGACGAGAAGGAATAGGCGGGGTAGGAAGAAGATGCGAACGATCACTTGTCCTTGATGGGACAGGGGAGGATGGAGCGGTAGAGGCGGCGGCGGACGGTGGCCTTGACACGTGGTCGTGCCCACGTGTCGTGGGGTCGTCGCTTGAGGCCTGGGCCGTCAAGTGACCGTCAAGTGCCGTGAAGCCCTGGCCTGGACGAACAGATCTGGGCAAGAGGCAGACTGCGGGAAGCCGTGCGCCACACTGCACGAGGACGCCACGAGACGGACCGCACTGAAGCCTGCCCCCTGGAAGAGGTCGAGCGACCGCCCGGAGCTCGTCCAGAAAGCGCCCAGGGCGCATCCGAAGTCATTGGCGCGTGCCCGCACTCAGCGGGCAGGGCGCGCGGCGCCGCACTCCACCTGCCCCGCCACGCCTCCCGGAGCCGGGCGGCGAGCGGAGAGCGGGGCCTGGGGACCCCTTGCTTGGGGGGGGGGGCGGCAGCAAAGGGGGAGGAGGAGGAGGAGGAGGAGGAGGAGGAGGAGGAGGAGGAGGAGGAGGAGGAGGAGGAGGAGGAGGAGGAGGAGGAGGAGGAGGAGGAGTAGGAGGAGTAGGAGGAGGAGGAGGAGGAGGAGGAGGAGGAGGAGGAGGAGGAGGAGGAGGAGGAGGGGGAGGAGGAGGAGGAGGGGGAGGGGGAGGGGGAGGGGGAGGGGGAGGGGGAGGGGGAGGAGGAGGCGGCTTGAACGAGCCCTGGGGCGGGGCTGGCGGCCTGCGAGCTCCCACCACCCTCGGGCGCGCCCCGCCTTCGAGATGCGGACGCAGGTGCCGTCCATCATGCACCATGCTGGGACCCCTTGCTTTGGGGGGGACCCCTTGCTGGGGGGAGGGGAGCCCAGGTCGCCAACCCCCGATCGCCCCCAGTGGGGAAGTTGGCTGCCGATGCTGGGGCCGGACACCCAGGGGATTTCACTGCACCCGAGGGGCACGGGTCGTGCCCCCCAGCGCCAGAGGCCCCCGGCGGGGCAAAAGCGGCAGGGGAGGAGGGAGGGAGAGAGGACGGAGGGAGTACGGGTGCGAGGGAGGAGGAGGAAGGAGCGACAGAGAAAGGGTCGGCGGGAAGCTGGTACAAGAGCGGGAGGGTGAGAATGAGGGGGGAATAGGGGAAGCGGACGAAAAGGATGAGGATACAGGAGGGACCTCGTCGTTGTCGTGCACCCCTGTTTCCGAAGGTAAGGCGATCGCGGCTAAATTTTTGACTTTTTGGAAAGAGTCGGTGAAAGACCATACCCTGGATCGGGGTTGTCGCCGGTCCAATGTGAATGTAGCCGATGCATGACTGGTCCGATGGGATCGGGTTCGCGCGACCCTGCAGCTCGTGCGCCCGAGTTGGATGGTCGCAAGCTGTAAGCGTGGCTTGGCGGCTGGGCCACGGATGCCCGAGAGCATGCACGACTCACAGGATGTGACGTGTCGTGGGTCTTGGGTTGCCCGCAATGGGGTAGCCCGAAACACCCCTGGACGCGCGCCCCGCTCATTGCTCGCGTTGCTGGTGCGCTTGCCCCCCCGTCATGTATCGAGTCTGGGGTATCCTGGGCTGGCCAGAGGCGATCCTGAGAAATTTCGCGAAAAGCTGGCGCAGACAGAGGTTTCCCCTCCCCGAGGCCTCCTCCTCTGGAGAGGAGGCCTCTGGGAGGCTACCCCTGGTCCTCCACCGCCAATATGCAAGTTCTACGTTCGATGAAAGCTTGTCTATCGCGAAGGCGGCTCGAACTGCGGTGGACGTCCCGGCCAGAGGGAAAATTGAAACGAGGTTGCGCAAGGCGTTCAGGCCGCAAATTTACTTCAGGCCTCCTGCCCCTCATCCTCCACCCATCCCTTCTTCCCTTTCCCCTGCAGGTGCGTGGAAATCATGTTCAGGTCCCAGCCCGTAGAGCCAGCCGCCTACAACACTGGGCCTCAGGATCCCGGCCGCCTCGTCCCAAAGGGAGGGGGAGGAGAGGAGGGGGAGGAGGAGGAGAGGAGGAGGAGGAGGAGGAGCAGGAGGAGAAGGAGGAGGAGGAGGAGGGGGAGGTGGAGAGGGAGGAGGAGGAGGAGGAGGAGGAGGAGGAGGAGGAGGAGGAGATAGAGGAGGAGGAGGAGGAAGAAGAAGACGATGAAGAAGAAGAAGAAGAAGAAGTGGAGGAGGAGGAGGAGGAGGAGGAGGAGCAGACCGAGCAGCAGCAGCAGCAGCAGCAGGAGGAGGAGGAGGAGGAGGAGCAACAGCCATTAGTTATGACGAGGGTGCTTGGGTCAGGAGACCGGTAGTGTGATTGTTACCGAGCGTGCGTCGCGATCGACGCCGTTTGGTTCAAGCGATTGATCCTCAACGTTCGTGCCGAGCGTATCGGTCTGAGACAACATCGTTACCCTTCCCGTGCCTATCCTCCCCGAGGATTCGCACGGTAGCGGAGCGAGGTTAACTCGCGAGAAATGGCGGGCGTTGACGCTGCCGCGGCCGCCGTGGGAGCAGGAGATCAGGGGCCATCGTCGCGACGGGGGCAGCAATCGGATCCCCGTCAGGCTGGGGATCGCGTCTGAGGCCATTGCGAAAAGATGTGCGCGGTCGAACTCCAGGCAATCGAGCCTCGGGTGTCCGCTCCTGGTATGACCCAGCGGCACCCCCGACGAACCGATGTTGAGAAACGGCATGCTACTCTCGCCCGGCACATCGCTGTGGTGGTGCACCGCGCCGAGCTGCCGTCGCGCCTTCTGCGGCATGAGTCCTGGCACCAGACAGGGTACAATCGCAATCCGCAAAGTGAAATGCCTACCCTTGACAGCCAAGGGGATGAGAGCGGCGATGGTACTGCGCATCGGCCTGCCAGCTCCAAAACGATACCATACATATCCTTGATAGTAAATGGGCCGAATACCCAGCTTAGCCAAACGATGGTTGATGTCATCATACCACGCTGGTCCACCCATCCATCTGGCGCATGATGAGAATCTGGAAGTTGTTTATTACCACCACACCGTTGTAGCAGCTCCTCTTTCGCAGCCGAGATCACGTTTGGGCCATCCAGTTTGCGTGAGGCGCGTTCATGAAGAAACTCTGTTGCGAAATCTGTTGTCCTTGTCCGTCCATCTCACGCTGGTGAAGTATCCGCTGGCTGCTCCTGGTTCGCCGTCCCATCCTCGTTGCCAGCGATGTGAGCTGCCTCGGGTGGTCCACGGCACTCCTCATCTCCTCTCCAGTGCCCAGGTCGATGACATACAGCACAATGGGTTCGAGCCTGGATCTTCGCGATGCGATCTGAACCCTCTCCTTCGCCACGGCCTCCACCTCGTCCATCTCGGCCCTTCCCGCCGCGGCCCTCGCCGCTTCCGGGTAGCCGATCTCGGTGATAGCATCCTCGAGCCTGCTTCGCGCCTTTCTGGCGCTCCTTGGCCCTGGCGAGCATCGTCTCCACCCTGAACACTTCGGCGTCGGCCTCCATCTCTTCTTCCAGCAGCTCCTGTGGCTGGTCCTCGACATCTCCTTCCGCCTCGAGCGCACCCTGGGTTGCCTCCTCTGCTCTACCGTTGTCCGCCATGGGTGCTCCCCAGCGTCGAGGTCGAGCTGGAGGTCTTGGCTGTGGCCCTGTCGGAGCCGGCCTCCGCGGTTTTGCCTGTCTAGGCTCTTGGAGTCTTTGACGTTCAGGAGTACCTGCGTGTGTAGCTGCTTCAGCTCGTACTTGTTCTGGTCGACCTTCAAGACTCTGGCTTCTCCATCAAGCGGTAAGCCAATGCACCACATAAACAATATCTGGATTCCGTCTCCTTGCTCGGGGCCACCTAGATTCTCGGTTCCAGATGTTCTGCATGTTCTCAGGCGTCACCCTTTAGTTATGCGTGCAACTCTGCTGTTTGCTTCTCTGCCGGCACTGGGGTACGTATCTTCCACAGCATGACGCATCGTAAGCAATCCGTCATGATCATTTTCTGGGGGTCGTAGCTGGACGGTTTCGCGAAATCGCATCCGCCATTCTCTTGTTGCGGCGGGGCCTCTGCCTCATCTGTGCCTCCCGTCTTGGGCAGCATCTCTCCAATATTAAAAGCAGCGGGCAATATTGCTGGGATCGTTGATCGAGCGTACTGCACAGTCCGCGGGTCGAATTGCTCCGTTGACAATGTGAAGATGCGACTTCAATACGATGCTAAGCATGATGCTCATGCGTTCCCGCTTATGCCTTGAGCCCAAGGGCCTTGTGAGCCATCAGGTAATACGGGTGCACATGCGTAAGACACAATGCAAGCACGCACTCTCATATTCACATAGACACACCCTTCCCCCCGCCCATCTCCCCCACCTTCCACCCCTGTCCCTCCCCCCTGTCCCCGCCCGCTTCCCCCCCTCTCATCCCTCTCTCCCCCTTCACCTCCCCCCCTTCCCCACCCTTTGTTCTTCCCCCTTCGCTGCTCTGGCCCGCCCGCGCCGCAGCGTCCACTTCGGCGCCCACCAGCACCACCACCCCTTCCCCCCGAATCTGCGGAGAGTTGTTCAAGAGGCTGGCTCCCAGACCTCTCGAACCCGCTCCCCCAGATCGGCCTCTCCGCTTGAGCCGTTCCCTGACGGCCCTGGGGGCCTCGGGGCGGCCTCCTGAGGCCGAAGATGGCGAAAGCTTGCGGCGCGAGGTGTTCGGGGCCTCGGAGGTGCGGGCCTCTTCCACCCTGGCGACGACGACGACGACGACGACGACGACGACGGCGACGACAACGACGGCGACGGCGACGACGACGACGACGACGACGACGACGACGGCGGCGGCACGGATCTCTCCCTCGCGACGCACGCTTGCCAGGAGGCGTGGATGCGACGGCCAATCGCGGCGATCCAGCGCATCGAGAATGGGCTCCAGGCCGCCCCGCCGAGGGAAACGGAGGGAGAGGAGGCGGAGGAGGAGGAGGAGGAGGAGGAGGAGGAGGAAGAGGAGGAACTGGAAGAAGAGGAGGAGGAGGAGGAGGAGGAGGAGGATTGGGGGCGGCAGGAGGAGACAGGGGGGCGTGCGCAGCAGGAGCGAAGAAGGGGGGGGCGCAGAGCTCTGCAAGGTCGATCGTGGGCTTGACAAGGCCGGCGGGCCGCGGGCCACAGCATGTTCCCGGCAAGCCGTTCCCTTCGCCCCCCCTTCCGTATAAGCATTAGTCTCTTCATCATCGTCCTATGTCGCTTCTTAGCTGGCGCCTTCGCCGTTTTTGCCGCCGGGTGGCCCCAGATTTCTGGCGGCTCGGCAAAAAAGTCGCGCCAGAGATTCTTCGCCCTTCTCCGCCTCCAGGAGCCGTTCCAAGGCCCCCGTGACTGCCGAGAAACTGCACGTGGATGAAGGGGCCGGTCCCAGGACAGGGGCTGAGAGGTCAGGGGGCTGTCCGTTCGAAGAAAGCAGTCCGCCAGAGTTCTAGCTGGGGGTAGGGGAACGAACAATGACATACATTACAACTCGGAGGTCCGCGCGGATTTCTCGGATCGGCGCTGGAGCCCCCTCCCTGGCGAGCTGAGCGCGCCAGGGGCGGCGCCGCAGGCGCCGCCAGGGGAGTCCAGCGCGGATCCGAGAAATCCGCGCGGGCCTCCGAGTGGTTATGTTTGTGTCATTGTTCGCTCCCCTAGGGAGGACGGCGAGGGCGACGGGGACCAGGACGGGAGGGGGCGAGGCTGCGGAGCCTCGACCTCCACCCCCACCGACTGGGATGCGCCGTTGCTGCCCAATTTTGATAGCGCTGCGAGCGGTTTCGAATTCTGTCCGCTTCGATCCTCTCTGCTTTCCTCCTTCTTCTCCCCCCCCCCCAAAAAAAAAACTAAACAACAAAAAAAAAACGACCGGGATGCGCCGCACGAGGGAGCGACGAGTGAAGCAGCGGCCGCCAGCAGCAGGAGGAGGTGGCACGCGGGGGAGGGCGGCCTTCCAAGAGGGCAGGATGCCAGGCGGATCTTAGAAGCTCAGCTGACGAGCGATGTAGGAGCTGCAGTGCACTCCCAGACATGCTCGCGTCGTACAAAAATCAGGAGGGGAAAAAACACACAGACACAATTAATCGGCGATTCCCAGAAAATATAGGAAAATATGGGAAGTGGGGGGGAAGACAAAAACCCAGAAAATACGGGAAAATATGGGGATACTTCTATTTGTGTGTATTTATTTGTGTGTGTCCCAGTTCCTCTTCAAAAAAATCAGGGCGGGAGGTGTTTCGCTATTTTTGGCCCCGGGGGGCCCTCGCCGGGCCCCGGGGCCGTCAAAGAATGAATCGGATCCTGGGGAAAGGGCCGGGACTTCCAGGGACGCCGTCCTGAAAAAATCCGGACGTCGCATGTCTGGGTTGTGGTCAGCCGCCCCCTTGCCGCCTCAGGAGGCCCGCTGGCCCTCACCCGGCCCAGACCTCTTGGGCGTATCGCGACATTCCGGGCGCAGCTCGCGCTCGCCTTCTTCGCGGGGTAAACTGCACCGGCTGGCTGGCCTGGGGCGGGGCGGCCGCTTTGTGTTCGGCAGCCGAGGGCGCAACCTACGGCGCAACTACCAGGAGGCTGTGTCGTGATCGGCGGCCGCGCGCGCAACCAATAGCAGGCTTTTGTTTCACGCTGGACGGCCGAGGGCGCAACCTGCGGCGCAACCACTAGGAGATCGGCTCACAAGATCGGCAGTTTGTGCTCCGCCGCCGCAGGAGCAGCCTGTTGCGCAACCAACAGGAGACCGTGGTATTCTCGGCGGCCGAGCGTGCAACTTATGGTGCAACCAATGGCAGGCCCGTCTGTTTTTGTGCGCCGAACGCGCAAATATGTGCCGCAGTCAATAGCACGCGGGTTTGTATCCGGCGTCGGGATGCGCCACCGAAAACGGGCAGTTTCATTCTTGGTGGCCGAGTGCGCAACCTATGGCGCAGCCAACAGCAGGCAGTGTTACGTCCGGCGGCCGAGTACGAAACCTATGGGGAAACCAATCGCGGAGCACGCGTCTGCGCTCGTGCGATCTTGAGGAAGCAGTGGCGCAACCCATGGGCGACGAGACCCACGGATGGCGCAACCCGTTCACGCCGCAACCCGTGCCACAACTCGTGGATGACGCAACCTTAAGGCGCAACCCAATGAGCGCCAAATGGGTGGTACGAACCCCTGGTATTTTCTACAGGGCTACGCCAACTTCATGCTCGCCGTTCGGATTGTCTGTGGAGCCCTAGCGGCGAGCTGTCTTGTGTTGTCCTAAACGTGGACCCATGGAGGCCTCGACCCCGCACTCGTCAGAGATCACAAGCTCCGATGCGGGAAGGCCGCGACGGAGCTCAGCTGAAGTGTTGGCAGAGCCCGGATGCAGAAGTTCGCGGTGCATAATGGATGGCCGTAAATTTTCGATTGGCCAAAAGAAGCTCGACACCAATCCAGACGCATTCCACGGTTGGCTTCCACGGGCAATCTTGGCCGGTGGGCACCCCGGTGGCACAGGCATGAGCAGCCACAAACCCAGGGACGAAGCGTTCGGCCACTACGAACGAGATGTCTGTGAGTTCGGTGGAGACAGTTCTCTGTGACTTACAGGTTGCGCTGCATGGGTGATCAAATCCGCTGAATTGCATTCCGCGGGCAGCCAGCGAACTTCGAGGACGTCCAGATGCGGCGTGGGTGCACCACGTGGGTTCGGACGAGGAAACACTTCTGAGTATAGGGGGCAGTCGAGGCCAGCGATGATGGGCTTAGAGAGTTTAGACTATCGGATGTTAGGATGTTAGGCTGCCGCGATTATAACTGGCCGCTGTGCGAGTGCGCAGGACTTGAATTGATCGACGGTGAGGTGCAAACGTGGCGCGGCACGGCATGGTTGATATCTGGGTGTACGGAGGCTTGCGAAGCGAAGGCAACGGTGTCTTACTGTATTTTGCGCTGCATGGGTTCGTCATTCCACCAGCTTGCATCAGCCTTTCTGTTCGGAGGAAGCAGCTATGAAAGCAAGAGTGAAGCCAGGCTTGCCACGCCGAAGCTTCGGCACTAGAGTGATCACCTTTTGCTGGCACTATGTGCCAACACAGTCGGGCACGCCACCACAGTGTAACCTCTGCGGTTGACCAGCCCTTGGGGTCCACATGAAGAGCCGTACAATCCCGCATAAGTGCATATTTCATTATGGGATGATGACGTATATGCAATTTTTAAGAAACACGCATGAATACATAACAAGCATACGTACATACAGACATACATGCATGTATACATGCATGCATACATGCATACATGCATGCATACCGGTATACATACATGCATGCATGCATGCATGCATGCATGCATACATACATACATACATACACACGTACGCACATACAGGCATGCGTGCGCAGAAACAGACATGCATACCTGCAGGCATGCAAATCTACGTACCGACATACATACATACGCGTAGGCTGTGTAGGAATACGCTTGTACCACAACCGACGACTGTTTCCAATAGGGCAATATACGTGCGTTGTATTCTTCTTGGGGCTGTCGGGTTGTCACCCCTGTGGTTCCATCCACGGTTTCCCCATGGGCATGTCGAAAGTTTGTATGGGGAATTGGGGGGCGTGCCCGCGCGGGCCAGTTTATTTTGATGCCACCTTAAAAAACGTTTGAATTGAGCCAACACTGGCCTGAGCCAAAGTGTTGGCTTCGGGCGTGGAAAAGGCTGAGAAGGAGGCGGTGGAATTGGAGGAGGAGCAGCAGCAGCAGCAGCAGGAGGAGCAGCAACAGGAGAGGCAGGAGGAGCAGCAGCAGGAGAGGCAGAAGAGCGGTGGGAGGAGGAGACGGAGGAGGGTGGAAACGAGGAGGAGGAGGAACAGGAGCAGGGGTAGGAGGAGGAGGGGGAGCAGCAGCAGGAGCGGGGGGGGGGGGAATGGAGAGGAGGTGAGGAAGCTAGCTCCAAAAGGCCAGCGGCTCCGCCGTCCCCTACTACAATTCCCTGCGGCGGGATTTCGAGGACCAGGGGATCGACCTGGAGCCTGGCACGCACACCGTCTGGACGTTCCACGGCGCTGATTCGAACGGTGCGCGAACGAGGATGTCGAGTCGGGATATGAGGAAGGGGAGGGGGAGGAGGAGGAGCAGGAGCAGGAGCAGGAGCAGGAGGGGGAAGGAGGAGGAGGAGGAGGAGGAGGGGGAGGAAGGAGGGGGGCGCGGCGGAGGGGGGAAAAGGAGGAGGAGGAGAGGAGGAGGGGTAGGAGGAGGAGGGGGAGGGGAGGGGGAAGGGGAGGGGGAGAGGGAGGGGAGGGGGAGGAGGAGCATCAGGAAGAAGGGCAGGAGAAGTGGGAGGGGGAGGAGAGGTAGAGGCGATGAGGATGAAGAGGAAGCGGAGGGGCAGGAGCAGGGGGAGGGAGGACGAGGAGGAGAAGGAGAAGGAGGAGGAGGGAGGAGGAGGAGGAGGCTCGGAAGTAAAGGAGGAGGACAGGGTGAGGAGGTGGACGAGCAAGAGGACAGGAAACGCAGGGGGAAGACGGGAAGAGTGAGTAGGGGGAGGAGGAAGGGAACGAGGAGGAGGAAGATGTTCAGGGGGGGGAGTCGGAGGTGGAGGAGGCCGAGGAGCAGCCGTAGGAGTGGGCAGGCCGGCGGGCGCAGCAGCGCAGCAGCGCAGGCATGCCCGACGGTGGCGCCCCAGCACACAAAAGCCAAGTTACATCTGCCATGTTCCCTCTCCTTCTCATACCTCTACTACCCCTCCCATCTCAACCTCCCGAACCTCATCGTCCTCCTCATCCTCATCATCCTCATCATTACTACCACCAGTAGCATCATCATCAGCATCACCACTATGATCAGCAGCAGCATCATCAGCAGCAGCATCAGCATCATCGTCGTGAACAGAATCAACAGCATCATCATCATCATCAGCCTCATCCGCATCGCCATCATCATCATCATCAACAGCACTATCATCATCAGCATCAGCATCATCATCATTATCATCAGCATTGCCCTTATCATGATCAACAGCATCAGCATCAACAGCATCAGCATCATCAGCATCATCATTAGCATCAGCATCATCATCACACGCATCATCGTAATAATCATCGTCGTAGTCACCATCGCCATCATGATCACCATAATCATTAGCATAGTCAGTGTAATTCTCGTCATATCATCATCATCGTCCGTAGCATCATCATCAGCAGCATCAGCATCAGCAGCATAAGCATCGGTATAATCATCATAATCCTTGCCATCACCATCAGCAGCAGCATCATCATCGTCTTCATCATCATCCTCACCATCCTGTGCATCATCCTAATCACCGTCATCATCAGCATCATCATAAGTATCAGCATCGTCATTGACATGGTCATGGTCATCGCCATCAGTAGCATCAGCAACGTCATCACCATCATCATCAGCATCATCATATTCGTCAGCAGCAGCATCATCGTAGTGGTCATCATGGTCATCACCAACACCAGGAGCAGCAGCATCAGCATCATCAGCATCAGCATCATCATCAGCAGCAGCAGCATCGGCATCAGCATCAGCATCATCATCACCACCATCATCGCCCTCAGCATCCTCGCATCTGCCTTCTGTCCAATGCTTGCATATGACTACCACTATCCCCTCTACCCCGAAGCTGGCTGGGGAGGCGCCTCCGCAATGAGACGCGTCCGCGGATATATATACATACTTATATAGAGAGAGAGAGAGAACATTCTGCGACATGGGAAGGGATGGGTGGTTGGGGTTGGATTCCATATGTGGCACGAGCGCACCTGGTATGCCTTCATCCCTCTCTCCTCCTCCTCATCCTCCTCCTCCTCCTCCTCCTCCTCCTCCTCCTCCTCGCCCTTCTCCTTCCTCCTCGCTCTCCTCCTCCTTCCTCCTTTTCCTCCTGCCTCTTCCTTCTCCAACACAACCTCCTCCTTCTCCTCCTCCTCCTCCTCCTCCTCCTCCTCCTCCTCATCATCATCATCATCATCATCATCATCATCATCATCATCATCCACCATCTCCTCCTCTCCCTTCTCTCGCCCAGGGGGTCCGCGGACGGGCTGAGGCGATCTTTTGGTCACGAGGCTCGCGAGGAGATCGCGGGAAGGGTCAAGAGGCAGGCCAGGGAGTCAAGCAATCCAGCAGAAGTGTTTTCGTTTCGATTTCCATGCAGGGGGAACCCCTCCGCACACTGCGCCGTCGGTCGAGAGCCCCTCGTCCCTGCTGAGAGGGTTGTGCGCGCTTCAACTGCATTGCCCCGAACGTCGTCCTCAATGGGGGGGAGCGGGAGGAATGGGCTGGACCTTGCGCCCAGATTCCGCGACTCGCTCCGCGGCTTGCGGCTTCCCCTGCACCTCCCCCGCTCGGTAATTACGACGGCCCCTCCCCCCATCAGATCTCACCGTCTCCCGATCCCCCTCCGGGCGAGATTGGGAGAGCCCTGGCCGCCCAGGGCGTGGCATCACCCGCCGCGCCCGGCCCCATGCCTCTCCGAGCCTGGCGGCGCCCCTCTCCCGCCCGACCTGCCAGCGCTGCGCCGCAGCGGCCTCTGCCCGCTCGCACGGCCCTCGCGCCGAGCACCGGGCGGTGCTCCCTCCCTGCCTCCCGTTCCCCGCCTCGTTGGCTCCGCCGGCCTCAGAGAGCTGCGTGGTTTTTGGAGCCGGCTCCGGCTTGAAAGGAGCATGCACTTCCCTCGGCCAAGCTTTGAAGCCGGAGTCGATGTCAGCAAAACGCGCGGTCATATCCTGTCGTCTCCCACTTCCCGCCTCCCCTCCCTTCTGGCAGACCGTTACCATCCTTCCCATGCGCCGCAGGTATCGACTCCATCGTCAACGACCCAATGGCAGGCGAGTCTCACCGCGCTTCGAGCGTCGCCCCAGGGGAAGGAGAGAAAACAGAGAGGGCACGAACGAACGAACCGCCTCTGCGGACAGTCTTCCGGCCCCACTTAGACCAGGTGTTGGAGGCCATAGCTTCTTGGAGCTGGTGTATAGAAAACACAGATACGCATCGTGATTAGCAAAGCATATGACGACGGAGGGAGGAGGATGAGGAGGAGGAGGACGAGCAAGTCCTGGTTGTGGATTTCGACAAGGTGCCGTCATGCGTCGTTGATGTACTGGCGCTTGAGTGTCGACGAAGCGAACACGTCTTGAGCCAAGCGAAGCGAGGTCGTTAGTGTGGTATTCTGCATTAGTCGGTGCGGGTGCCAGCGGGGCTACTGATGGCAGTTCCCTAAGCAGCTTGTCTGTAGTACGGATTCTGTACGTGTACGTGCGTTTCGTGAAAAGGGCCCGGGGGGGGGGCCGTGGCTGGCCCCAGAATCCGTGATTCGATTGTCCCCCGTATGTTCTCCACGCACAGCTTCGCCATTGATGACTTGATATAGAGAAAGTGAAATATGAATTTAGACAGGTGGATTTAGCGACGGGACCCCTTTTGCGATCCACAAGCTACTTCTCATAAGTGCATAGATACCGGGCGCTTGAGTTTTACAGCGCAGACGCGCGCGCGCATCGGTCTTGTCAATGGAGCGTGCTCGCAGTGGTTCACCGACTGGGAGCTGGATGAGGAGTAGGAGTAGCAAGTGCAGGGCGGCGTCCTGGAGCCTCGAGCGCCATCAGCGGCAGATGATCCGACTGGAGGAGCCAGCGCCACACCCGCCACGGGGTGGACAGACCCCCCAACAGTGACACGTCGATTCGTGAACTGTCCGTTTTCGGTTCTCGAGATGGCGCCGTGGCCGTTGTTTTCCAGGCTTGCGCCCGCCAGGTTTGGGCCCGAAGTCGTCTTCACCAAACCACGCTTTACAAAAGGGAGGTCTGTCCATCCCCGCCGCTCAGGCGTGCGGCCCCTGGCCGCCGGCTCCCGCGGCGCCACGCTGTGGGGCAAGGGCACCTACCTGGCGACCCGGGGCGGCCGCAATCCCGCCCGTCGGGGCGCGGGTGGCTGCCCCTCGCGCGGGCCACGGGCCCTCTCCTCCTCCTTCTTCTCCTCCTCCTCCTCCTCCTCCTCCTCCTCCTCCTCCTCCTCCTCCTCCCTCCTCCCTCCTCCCTCCTCCCTCCTCCCTCCTCCTCCTCCTCCTCCTCCTCCTCCTCCTCCTCCTCCTCCTCCTCCTCCTCTGCTCCTCCTCCTCCTCCTCCTCCTCCTCCTCCTCCTCCTCCTCTCCTCCTCCTCCTCCCTCCTCCCTCCCTCCTCCTCCTCCTCCTCTCCCTCCTCCTCCTCCTCCTCCTCCTCCTCGTGCTGCTCCTCCTCCCCCTCCTCCTCCTCCTGCTCCTCCTCCTCCTCTCGTGCTCCTCCTCCTCCTCTTTCTCCTCCTCCTCCTCCTCCTCCACCTCCCTCCTCCTCCCTCCTCATCCTCCCCCTCCTCCTCCTCCTCCTCCTCCCCCTCCTCTGCTTTCCACCCTTGCCGCCGAGAACCCGCACCAGTCAATGGCATGTACTTGTGGAGACCCGTACGGGATAAGTGGTCGTGTATTCACCGACGGGGCCTGCAGGAAGACATGGAGTTGGCCCGAGAGCGCCAGAGCAGGATGGGGGTTTGCACAACTTGGTGAACGAGGCGTTCGCACGGTTGTCTTTGGGGCCCTTCCAGGACTAGTCCAAATTGTTTCTCAGAGCTGAAATGTTTGCCATCTTGCTGGTTCTAACCACTTGCATCCCCCCCACAACCGTGGCTACTGATTAGACAGCGGTCTTAGATGGCCCCGAGAAGGGCCGAAGGTGGGGCACGGCGCCACGCAGGAACCATGTGGATTTCTGGGAGGCCGTCTGGGGGAAAGCTCAGGGCCTCGGAGGCCTCCTTCGCTGAACACTGCCGCGGCCCTCAGAAAAAGGACCCGGGGAGCTCGCGCGTGGCAACAGGCTGAGCCCACGTCGCGGCCACCCGAGGCCGGGACCTCCACGGAGTCGGCAAGGAGGCTCGGGAGGCCATGAGCACTGCTCGCAGGAGCCTCCCTGGCGTGCCTCCGGTGGATGGTTCAGGCTTCTTCGCGTCTTGGGGGGAGGCTGGGAGGCGCCCCCCCCGCCGATCGGGGGCTGTCCGGTCGGTCTGCCCAGTCCCCGGAGCCGAGGCCGCAGAGCCCTCGGCCCATCTTCGGCACGCCGTGTGCCCCGTGCCCAGGAGGATGACTTGTCGCTGCCAGTTTTGTCAAGTCTCAGCCAGCTGCCCCCCCGGCGGTAGGTTCTGATCCCGCGCTCGGTCGTTGTGTAATTAGGCTCGCGCGTAGCCCGCTCGACCTTCGACGCTCCATGCGCTTTCGCAGGCGGCCGCGACAAAAAAAGTGTTGTCAAGTCGGCGCCATAACCCCCGCTCAGGTTGAACGTCTCGCCCTCCTCTGCCGCCCTGCTCGCCTGCGGGCGTCGGAGGGCGCGCCTGCACTCGTGTCCGTGCAGCCTCCCGGGCTGCAGGGGGGCAGCCTCACTCCTGAGGCTCCGTTGGGTACCGTCCCCGACGCCCGTTCCAGGACATCTGGAAGCAATGGTCCTTCGGTCGAGGGCGCATGGCCAACGGATACTCATGGCAAGGATCACGTGGGTGGCGTTGGCGGTGGGGTGTCCATTGGGATGGAGGCTGGACTGGCTGAGAGAGGCACAACAGAACATGCACAAAACATAGAAAGCATGCTTAACTCATGTAGAGACAGATAGACCAGAAGTACAGAACAGGAAGAAAGCATGACAAAACATAGAAACATACAGAAGACAGACAGGAAGGGTGCACAAACAAAACAGAAACCATGTGTATACTCAGCAAAGAACAAACACAAACAAACAGATAGAGCACATAGAAAAATGTACACACACATATATGTGTATATATACACACATACACAGAAAAGGAGGGCCGATGTGGAACACATATATAAAACATGAAGAAAACCGACAGGTTATATATATATATATACAACGCCTACACCAAACAGTTTGAACACACACACACACATACGAACATTGTAGGTGCCACGTTGGAAACGTATCGCAAACATGTACAACACCTATACAACATATGTTTCAACGATCTAGAAAACCGATACCTAGCATACAAAAAGGTGCATAGAATAGATACAAGAATCACATCGAAAACGAATGGGAAACGCTCATACAACATATTGACAGCATAGACAGGACATGGAGAAAAAACATACACAGAACGCACACAACACATACACAACAGGTGCGCCGAACTTGTACAAAACTCCTAGACAGCTAATACACAACATATAGAAAGCACACACACAAGTATAGAACACATATACCCAGCAGATGAGACGCAGAACCAAAAACAGATGCAACACAAGCACCAACCGTTTACAAAACATATACAGGACGTGTAAAAATACACATCCAAAACACATGCAACACGTAGCCATAACATATGGAACACGCAGTTGCAAAATTTGTACAAGACATACCCAGAACCGTCAACAAAACATGCGCAAACAGTAAACTACACATTCATTCACAAAAACATATTCAACACGTACACCACCATATTCAAAACATGCGCAAGCCAAACATCAACCACATAAAAAACATGTACAATCTACTAGGCAGCGCATGCAACACGCATACCAAAACGTACACAAACAGCACAACAACAACAACAAAAAATGCAAACATACAGAGAAACCATCTACACCAGACGTAGGAGAAGAAAAAATCAAACAAGCAACAACAAACAACGAAGCTACAAAAATGTGCACACGCATTCCCAAAACATACACAAAACATATACAAGACATGCACAAGACATATACGAGACATGTACAGCACAGTTCGAACATGTGCACAAAACGTACGGGCAGCATTTGGACAACAGATACCAACTATGTACAATATACACAGCAAACTTGTACATACCATATAGAGAACATGTACAAAACCGGAAGAAACGTATAGACCCCATGTACAAACCATAAAGAAAGCATGTGCAACTCACCGGGAAAATCACAATAACACATGCACAACCCATCTAGCAATCATGGACAAAACATTACAGACATGTAAAGTATATATGGAATACGTGTACGAAACGTACACAAAACAAAACAAAATACATACAGGAACCATGGAGGGAACATGCACAAGCATACAGGAATCACGAAGGACCCACTTACCACACATATGCAAAAACTATACACAAAACACGTATAAGCCATATAGAAGCCAAATTGAACACATATAGCCAAAATGCACAACACACATGCGACAGATGTTCCAATAAAGTGGAAACATTATACCAAACATGCAAAAACAAATCTAGACAAATAGAGATCATGTAGTAAATGTGTACAAAACATACAAACAACGCATACAAGCGCATACCAAGCACATGTAACACATACGCAACACAGATACAAAACGACCGTAAAACATTACAAAACGTTTTTTCCAATATTTTTTATAATATATATATATATATATATAAAGAAAAAACGTGCATAACATAGATAATGGATTGGAAAGAAGTGTACGCCAAGCCTGTCCAACACATGTGCAGAGCATGTGCAGAGCATGTCAAAAACATATACAGAACATGCGCAAAGCATCGTTATTTATATACATCTACACAAACACACAACAGATACAACAGGTATACGAAACACACACACACACACACAAAGCGCATACAGCGCATATATAAAACGTACGCAACATGTGCACACAACGATAATAACACATATACAGAACATGGGCGAGCACACATGCATTGACAAAACATATACAAAACAGTTCAGGCGGGCAGGACATTCAAGACGCCGAGCCAAAACCTTTGCAAACGCCGACGCAGTGAACACGTCACCCCTGCGAGTCCCTGTGGCCTCCTCGTACGGGGGGCGAGGCGTTCCTGGGCCGCCGCCACTTCATTTTCCGATGAAGCAAGGCGCTTTTCCTACCCCAGATTCAAGACGCCACTCCTACAACTATGGTTTCCCTTTGCGAACTTGTTGTTTTCGTAAGCGATCGCGCAATCCTCGGCGCGGTCCTCGAGCGGGACGCACACACATGTCTACGCCATGACGGCGGAACTGGCCGCGGGCAGGAGACTACAGCAGTCCGCAAGTCGCTGTGCCCTCCCCGGCATCGGCGTCTTCCCGATTCGGTCGTGCCGCAGGCGCGCTTCAAAGGAGGTGCCCCTCTGCTTCCCACACTGTCGCTTCCGTTTGTTGTTTCTGGCTGGGGTTCCGCTTGCGCGCTTGTCGCAAAAGCAGCGAAATTCAACATAATGAGCTACCTAAAAAGCGTCATCCAAAGGCCTGGGCACGTCGCCATCTGGCAGGAAGGTGCGAGCGGTGTCCCCCGAAACGACTGTGATGGCCTTGCTGAAAGCCCGCGCCAGGCACCCCAGCATCAAATTGTCGCTTGAGCTCCCTTTCATCATGCCCTCCCTGTACTCGTCCATGGGCACAGGAGGGTCGTTGATCGCAGCTGCAGTGGTCATCTGCTCGGCGGTGGCTTCATTAACGGCCATATTACGGAGGTCTTGAATGCTGAGGCGAACGTCGCCAAGGTCCCGCTGAGAAAATATAACTCCTGCTCTGAGCGCGTGGAATAAGCAAAAACCAGATTTGGGAGTGCCGCGATCGATTGTAGCTGTCTCACTGAACTTGGACAGAGCAGCCTGCACCTCATCTGCCAACGCACGGGCTGTTGCGTCCTCCGAAGCCTCACGGAAGAGGCTGGCTCGGGCGGCGGCCTCGAGATCAAACGGGACAAAGGATGGGTCCTTTCGCGCGGGATTCCGCCCGTCGCTTGGTCGCACACCAGAGCGCCCGCGGACGGCACCTCTGCGCCCCCGCGGGCTTCGTCGCTGGCCGGCAGCAGGCTGCCGGCAAGCGCGACGAGGGGAACGTCAACAGTTACGGCCCTACGACTGCGGGCCTGCGACTTCAGTGTCGCGGGAGGGTTTCAGCGAAACTCGACGGCTCGAGCAACCATGCGCACGGAAGCGGAGACCCAAGCATTGCAGCCCGTGACACATGGCTCCCCGCTGGGCCCCCCCACGGCTATGCGAGGCTACGTTGCCACCCAAGGCCGCCTCGGCACCATCCGAGACTATCCGAAGCCGTTTCGGGACTGTCGGAGGCCCCCCAAGCCCTCGCTGGCCTGCGACGGCCATCCGAAGACGCCCCCGCCCCCCAAAACCGTCGGCGCCATCGAACATTCGAGACCGCCGTCAGAAGCCCTCGGCGGCCCTCGACATTCGGTCGCTGCTCTCGCACTCCCTTCCTCCCCCATTCGCTCTTCCTTGGCTGCCCTTCCTGCTCCCAGCAATACACTCCCTCATTGCCTTCCCACGCTCATCCTGCACCCTTCTTCGTTAGTTTGCCATTCCCCCCCCCCCTTTCCTCCCTTGCCTCCGCCCCCCGTCCTCCTCCTCCTCCTCCTCCTCCTCCACCTCCTCCTCTTCCTCCTCCTCCTCGTCCTCGCACTGCTCACATTCATCCCCATACTCTTGCCTTCATCCTCCTCATCCTTGACAATTACTCAATATGAATACTACTCTCCCTCTTCCCCTGATGACGTCTGTTGCGTATTCGCCCCCCCCTCGCGTACTGTTTTTTTACACCCACGATTCCCCGGAGTTGGGTTTTCGCCTGCTTTTTTTTCAAAATGCTGCTCTCGCTGAGGCGCCGGCCTCATTTCTGCTCCCGAATCGTTCCGAATCGTGCTCCCGCTGCAGCGTGGGCCTCATTTTCGGATCGGTGTTTTGCCTCCGTCGTTCAGGATGGCGTTCTCGCCCCAGCGCGGGCCTCTTTCTCGCGCGCCCATCCGCCCGCCACCACCGCGCCGCACCACGCCCCGCCCCGCCGCACGCACACCCACCGCCACTTCCACCCACCAACGCACGCACGCACGCACGCGCGCACCACCACCGCGCACCGCCACCACCACCGCACTACCCCACCCACCACCACCACGCTACACCGCGTCACACCACATCACACGCGCGCACACACAGACACGCACGCACGCACGCACGCACGCACGCACGCACAGCACACACACACACGCACACGCACGCACGCACACACGCACACACACACACACACACGCACACACACACACACACACACACACACACCACCACCACCAGCCACCACCACCACCGCCATCACGGCCCACCACCAAACCACCAAGACGCCAAACCACGTCACACCACAGCACACGCGCACACACGCACACACGCGCACACACGCACACACACACACACATACACACCACCACCACAACAACCACAACCACGCACACACGCACGCACGCACGCGCACCACCACCCACTACGCACACGCGCGCGGAGCCACAGGTCCGCTACGACACGCGTCCGCGGATAGAGAAAATCAGCGCCATGGTAAGGGATGGGAGGGAGGGGTAGGATGTCAGATATGACGCGAGCGCACCTAGCTTGCCCTCCTGCCCCTCTCCTCCATCCCCCTTCCCTTCCTCCTGCCTTCCCCCGTCCCTCCTCATCCGATTATCATCCCCCTTCAAATCATCCTCTTCCTCCCGCTCACCCCCCATCCACCTCGCCCATCCCCCCCTCCACCTCCCCCTATTCATCCTCGTCCTCCTTCTCCTTCTCCTCCTCCTCTCTTCCTCCTCCTCCTCCTCCTCTTCCTTCTCCTCCTCCTCCTCGTCCTCGTCCTATTCCTCCTCCTCCTCCTTCTCCTCCTCCGCCTCCTCCTCCTCCACCTCCCTGCTCATCTCCTCCATATTCCTCCTCCTCCTCCTTCTCATCCTCCTCATCATCATCCCCTCTCCTCCTCCCCCCCTCCTCCTCCTCCTCATCCTCCTCGTCCTCCTCCTCTCCATCTCCTCCTCTCTCCTCCTCCTCCTCCTCTCTCCTCCTTCTCCTCTTCCTCCTCTTCCTTCCTTCTTCTCCTCCTCCTCCCTCCTACTCCTCCTCCTCCTCCCTCCTCCTCCTCCTCCCTCCTCCTCCTCCTCCTCCTCCTCTCCTCCTCCTCCTCCTCCTCCTCTCCTCCTCGCTCCTCCTCCTCTCCCACCTCCTACTCCTATTCCTCCTCCTCCTCCTCCTTCCTCCTCCTCCTCCTCCTCCTCCTCCTCCTCTCCTCCTCCTCCATCTCCCCCCACCACCCCCCCCCCCCATCATCCTCGTCTCCTCCTCCTCCTCCTCCTCATCCTCCTCCTCCTCCTCGCTCCTCCTCCTCCCTCATCATCCTCCTCCTTCTCCTCATCCTCCTCCGCCGCCTCCTCTGCCCTTCATGGTGTTCCTCCTCCTGTTTCCCATTATCCTCATCCTCCTCCTTGTCATCCTTCTTCCCCTCCTCCTCCTCCTCCTCCTCTCCTCCTCCTCTCCTCCTCCTCGTCCTCGTCCTCCTCCTCCTCCTCCACCGTCTCATCTTGTTCATCATCCTCCTCCTCCTCCTCCTCCTCCTCCTCATCCGTTCTCCGTCTCCGCATCGTCCTCTCCCTCGTTCTCCCCCTCCTCCTCCGCATCATCAGCATCATCATCATCAGCATCATCATCATCAGCAGCAGCAGCATCATCATCATCAGCAGCAGCAGCATCGTCATCATCAGCATCATCAACATCATCATCATCAGCAGCATCATCATCATCATCATCATCATCATCGTCATCGTCATCATCATCGTCAGCAGCATCATCATCATTGTCATCATCATCATCAGCAGAATCATCATCAGCATCATCAGCATCAGCATCAGCATCATCATCAGCATCATCAGCATCAGCATCAGCATCAGCATCATCATCATCATCATCAGCATCATCAGCATCATCATCATCCGCCTCCTTCTCGTCCGCCTCCGCCGCTTCCGCTTCCTCCTTATCCTCCTCCTCATCCTCCGCCTCCTCCGTCCTCCGCCTCCTCCTCCTCATATTCCTCGATCGCATCCTCCTCATCCTCATCATCCTCCTCTTCCTCCTCCTGCTCTTTCTCTTCCTCGTCCTCCTCCCCGTCCTCCTCCCCCTCCTCCTCGTCCTCCTCTTCCTCCTCCTCCTCCTCCCTCCTCCTCCTCCTCCTCCTCCCCCTCCTCCTCCTCCCCCTCCTCCTCCCCCCATCCTCCTCCTCCTCCTCCTCCTCCTCATCATCATCATCATCCTCCGCCTCCTCTTCCTCATCAGCATCATGTTCCTCCGCCTCCATTTCCTCGTTCTCCTCATCATTCCCGTCGTCTCCTCCAACTCCCTCCTCATCATCAGCATCAGCATCATCCTCCTCCTCATCATCCTCCTCATCCTCCTCCTCCTGTTCCTCTTGCTCCTCCTCCTCACCACCATCATCCTCCTCCTCCTTATCCTCCTCCTCCTACTCCTCGTCCTACTCCTCATCCCCCTGCTA
>CAUYUJ010017260.1:0-32020 GCA_963575745.1 Prorocentrum cordatum | reverse complement strand
CTCCTCCTCCTCAATAGCCATTTGGCTCAAGCACATGGGGCCCAAGGCGCACAGGTCTTCGTTTGGCTCAAGCGCGTCATGGGTCTTGCCTCGTCGCCTCATCGTGGCGTGCCCCACAGCCCTGGCCTCTCCTGAGCCGCGGGTCAGCGAAGGGCGGGGAGAACGCGTCGAGTCAGGTTCCAACAGGTGTCATGATCGTGGCGCACCTGCAGGTGATAGGTCGGGCCAGGTCCATCTTGAGCTGGGTCACTAGCATCTTCAACTGGTTCCTGCTGCTGCTGTGCTTTGTCCCGCACGTGTTGGCCACGGTCCGTCCTGGGGTGGGCGAGGTGCCGAACGGCCTTTCTCCGAACCCAACTCGGGCGTGTTTCAGGTTCTGCTTTGTGGCAATCAATGTGTGCTGTTTGGTCACTTCGCTCTAGTGTTCGCACTTTGTATTCCGGGTGTCGGTACTGCGTTAGGCGTACAGCGATGCCTTCATGAGAGGGAAGAGCCCTAGTCATTGTCCCGTCCAGTCCTCTTCTTCGTCCTCCTCCTCCTCCTCCTCCTCCTCCTCCTCCTCCTCCTCCACGATGTCTGAGGCTGTACACTATCCTCCGTGCATGCCAGGGGGGAGGAGGGGGGGCCTCACCTCGCCCGCCCTGGTGGGTCCGGGCCGCCCCGAGGCGAGGGACGCGAAGTACGTCGGCGAGGCCGGCTTCTGCGGGAAGCCGGCGGCCAACGGCACCTCGAGGGGAGGGGAGGGGGGCGGTGAGCGAGGAGAGGAGCGGTGAGCGGGCAGGAGCGGGGAGGAGCGGGGAAGGAGCGGGGAAGGAGCGGGGAAGGAGCGAGGAGCGAGCGGAGCGGGGAAGGAGCGAGGAGGAGCGGGGAGGAGCGGCAAAGAGCGGGGAGGAGGGAGGAGAAGGATCGAGGATGGACTGGCAGGAGGAACAGGCAGGAGCTGGGAAGGAGCGAGGTGGACTGGGCAAGTCCCCAGCGTCATAACTCCCAAACATGTCTGATGTCCGTGTGGGGAGCCCCCTTCTCCCTGGAAAGACGAGTGTCCCGCGCATTTGCTGTGTGAGACGGCCATGCTTTGAAGAAACTACCGCTCTTCAATTTTGTAGCCAGAAGGAGTACCCGCGGGTAAGACCATAAAACATAAAATTCAAGGAAGTGCAACGCAATCGTGCAGCTTCAGAACAAGCCAAACCATGAAACGGCATCCACCCGGATTGCACCGTAAAATCGCTTGACGGTGTAAGAACCAGGAAGTCTCCAGCAGAAGCCCCATTGTGAAAGGGAGCCTCCCTGCGTCCGCGCAGGTGCTGCATCATGTTTCAGCCTCGGGCCCTGAGCCCGCAAGGGCTTCCAAGCGAGAGCCATACTGTGAGCAGGAGCGGCCTGAAGAAAGGCGAGAGGGCCAGAGAGGCAAGCGGTGACGACCAAGAATGCCGGAAGGACAGGCAGTGTGGCATCGGTAACCCAGGTGCTACACGGGTTGAGCAGCAGGCGCATTCCGCCGATCCCCCGGAGTGTCGAGGTGGCGAGGAAAAAAAAACATGCAAGCACCTGTTTGGTCGCTCTATACCTGGCCAGCTGGTCATGGTCAAGTACTTGAGCGATAACAGACTTAACGGAGGTGGGGAGCGGCCTCGAGCCGCAAGTTGAAGCAGTGGCACGACCGATGGACGCAGCAAAACAACCCAGCCGCTTTTGGCACGAAAGGGAGGAGGAGGAGGAAGGAGGAGGAGAAGGATCTCCCTTTCAGAAATGAAAGACGTGCTGCAGCAACAGTTCTACTACCAGCTAAAGGTCGCTTCTGTTACGCACCCTTGCCTTGTGGACTGCGTGAGTTCCAGTGGCCCCGCCTGGTATTGGTGCAAACATGATAAGTGGCACCAGGTTAGCATATAGCTTGAACGCCGGCATCGCGACGCCAGAATCGTGGCCTTCGTACGCTCACGATTGGTAGCAAGGACAGACACAACGCCGCTACAAGGGAAGAGTTGGAAACAAGGGCAAGCCCACTGGCGGACAGGACCCCAAGGGAAAATGTAGAGGCAATGATGGCGGATGAAGCAGAGAAGGGAATAGCCCGAAGGCAAAGACAAATTGAATGCCGAGAGCAAGGTAGACGGCCAAGGCAGAATTGCCGCCCTTCCGAGTAGACAACACACGGGTAACACCGTGCAAACGTCAGGGGCGTCTGAGTGGCAACCCCTTTTCCTTGGCCTCCCGCTTTCCCACCTTCCTCCCCGCCGCCCCCCATACATATTGCGTCCGTGTATCCCCCATCCTCCCCCCCGCCCCCTCCCCCTTTCTCCTTCACCCCAGTACCCCCACGCTACCTCCCCTTCTCTCCCCTGCTTTCTCCCGCCCTCCTCCCCTCCCCCTTGCTCTTGCCTCTCCGCTCTCCCTCCCTCTCACCCCCCTCTTCCTTGCACCTCCTTGCCCCCATTCCCTCCGCCCCCCTTCGGCACGTACCGCATGCTGGCGTGCCTGACGATGATCGGTGTCCCCTGCGCTGGCGACCCGAAGCACCAGGGGCTCCTGCCGTTCCGGCGCAAGCCTCACCGCTACCACAGCTCGGTCGACCACCTGTCCAGCCCCGAGGCAGTTGGACGGGCGACAGTGGGGCGTCCAGGAGGAAGAGGATGAGGACTACGGCGACGATGGCTACGACGAGCACGTCAAGATTCACTGTCAGTATTGGTTGGGTTACCCTCCCCGTTCTTCACCGTTCTCCTCTCTCGGGCGACGTTGAATAGCCACGTCACCGATCCTGGCCCGGCCCGTCCTGGGCCTGGCCAGGTCCCGTGTCTGGGCCCGGCCAGGATCCTGCCAGGAGGTGTAAGCATCGCCTTTGGAGCCAGGATGGGCCCAGCCAGGATCGGTCAGTTGGTCAGCTGATCGATCGCCCGATTTGTCCTCATCCTGGGTGAGGACGAATTGAAGGCAACAACAGGGGGGGTAAATCGACTCCCAATCGCCTATTGATCGCCGATAGGGGCCTGATAGCCCCAACCTGCCCAGGAGCGTGCGGATTCATGATTGGAGGCATATCGCCGATCTATTGGGGATGTCTTCCCGAAATCCTCATCGCACACTTCTTCGCCGACGCAAGGATGCCATCACCGTCATCGGCGCGATCAGCATCGGCCCAGTCATTGGCTTTGCCGTCGTCGTTGACATCATCGTCACCAGCCCGCTGCTACCATTATCGCGTTTGCCGTTGTCGACGTCGCCATGATACCGCGCCCGCCCGAGTCACCGACTCGCTTTGAAGCGCCCGCGCGCCAGCGCGGCCTGCGAGACGCGCTGGGTCAGTTCGGCCGGTTTGCGCGCAAGCCTGCGCGTCAGCGTGGTCGCCGCCGCACGGGTTTTGCAAGAGCGGGTGGATGGGATGATTGCGCGAGCAGTGGGGTTGACAATTTCAAGTTGCGCAGAGCGAGTTGCACCACATTGGTTCTCCTTCCTGAGAGAAAAGAAAGATCCCCATCGCCACCACCACCCCTACCACACACACACACATATATATATATACATACATATATATATACACAGACATGCACACCACCCCGTTCCCCGGACTTAACGGCCCACACCTTTGCATTGCAATGCGCATATGATTCTGCAACACCGCCCGTCCTAAATATGAACGCGTACCCCGCCAGGCAGGCGCTCATCGACCTTCCCCCCTCATCCTCTTGCAGACAATAGCACGCCCGCAAACGCATGCATTAAAGACCAGCAGCGCCCAAAAATCCATTGCGACACGTGGGGCGAAGTGCACGCGCGCGCGTCGTCGCGCGCGCTTGCCGAAAACTTGCAAAGACCGTGGGTATCGTAAGAATTTTGGAATCGAGCACCCCGAACACATCTTCGTTTTGTCCACGCACACACACACATACACACATACATTCATACAGACATGCATACATACATACATACATACAGAGGGCTGCGCAACAGGAGTATGAGAGAGATTGGTTTCGCAACAGGACTTGTCAAAAAAATCCTGCGCTCGCACTGTCGCGAACTTTGAAGAAAACCTCGATTTGTTCAACAGTTTGATCACATGTTGCCAACAATGCCTCGCGCGCGTGTCGCGAGAATCCCTCGCGAAAAAAAGGGGGCGAAATGCACGCGCACGCGCCGCCGCGCTCGCATGCCGAAGTCCTCCAAAAACCCTCGGCGCCGGAAAAACCCTCGAGTTGTTCGTTCCCCCTTTAAAACAAAGAGAAAAAAAAAGGTGGCGCGCGTGCGAATTCGTGAGACAGCATCGGTTCTTCAACATGCTCATCACACTCGGCCAAACAAAGCGGGCTTCCTCGCGCCGCATGTCGAAAATCAACGCCTTTGCGCGCGCGCGTTGGGGCACGACCCTTGTCAAATTTACCATGTGGGCCACTCGCGCGTGTCGACCGCGCGCGTATGTCGAAGTCCTTAAATCTTCATCGCCGACGCATGGACACCGTCTTCGTTATCAGCGCGATCAGCATCGTCGCCGTCATTGGCTTTACCGTCGTCAACGTCAACACATCGCCACCGTCAGCGTTACGATCATAATCGTGTCTACCCTTGCTACCGCGCTTGCCCAAGTCACCGACTCGCACTGAAGTGCCCGCTGGGAAATGCCCAGCTGTCAATGCCACCGCGGTCGCGCCGGTCGTGCCAAAGTAGCTGGCCGCTGCGCGCGCGAGCACGCGCGCGCCAGCGCGGCCGCTGAGATACACCAACCAACGCCAAGAACTCATCGCAATCGCCGCCGCAAGGCTTTTGCAAGCCAAGTTGCAGGTTGGTGGGTGGGACGATTGCGCGATCAGGTCAAGCCCACCCTGGGCCCAAAATGGCCTGGTCAGGGTCGGTGTATAAATGTTTGGTGGTGTACATATACACACGCAGGACTGCATTGGTGCTTCGCGCCACGCATCTCGGTCCTCGATTTCGGTTTGCCGGCGATGACTCATTGTCGTCGTCGGCGTCGTCTTCGTCGTCGTCGTCGTTATAATGCGTCTTCTCTCTCCTCCCCTCATAGTTCCTGTCCCGCGTTTTCGCCTTACCCTGCGAACCTTCCCCCGCCCTCCTTGCACAGTTTTTTGGTTTGACCTTCACGAAAGCTGCTTTGAGGACCTCTGGAGGGTCCCTCGGGCCACCTTGCTACCACGGTCTCCCCCAGCGATTGGGCCACGATCGATTTGGAGTGGTTCGGGGGGCGTCTTGGGCCCACTTTGGGCCGTCACGGTGCTCTCTATTCGGGCCATGTTTGGGCATTGTTGAGCCGTGTTGGGGCCCGGATAACGAGGTGGAGGAGGAGGAGATGGAGGAGAAGGAGGAGCTTGCTTGGAGGGTCCGCGAGCGGAGCCAGGTGCCCGGACGTTTCTGGGCTTCGGGCGGCCTCCGGGCCCCAAACATCGGGGGGCGGCAGAGCCGACCTTCCCAGAATCATACGAAATTCATCGGAAAGCCAATGCTAATCTGCGTTGAGGGGGGCCTCTCTGGGGCTGTTCTTCAGGCCGTTTTCGGGCGTCTGGAGGGTGTCGGGGACCGCCTGAGGCTCTCGCGGGGTCGCTGGGCCAGGCTCCTGGCCGCTCCTGGGCCCGCGGGCCTGGCCTGGCAGAGACGCCTGGGAGACCCAAAAGGGACCCGCTGCAAGGGAGCCCATCGGGCCAGACGAAAAGGCAGGATAAAGGACAAGGGCGATTACGACATCTGCTGCGTGCAGCTGGTTTCGGCCCCGCCGCTGGGCCCATTCCTCGATACACGGGCGCTTTCCAGCACTTGGAGGCGTTGGGGAAACCAGCTACGTGAGCTGATTCTCTATCCTACCCTTTGCTATCCTGCCCTTTCATCCGCCACGACCAGGGATCCAGGTGTTGTCCCGCTTGGGGCGGGGTGGGGGGCGGGGCGAGGGTTCCCCCCTCTCCCCGCGATTGCAAAAGTATGGGAGAAGGAGTGTGTATAGTTGGCGTCCCCCTACCTCTGGCTGTCGCTAAGGTGTGCGGAGGGGGGGGTCTCGCCGCACCGTTGCCATCACGAGCAGGTCTTCGTGGTTCAGCACACGGGCGCCGTGCTCCCCGCGTACGTCATCACGTTCTGCTGACGGCCGCCCGATGGCGAGCGGCCGGGCGTAGGTGCTCTAATTCGCGCGGGGGGTGCAGCTGCGGCCGGTCGAGCTGGGGAAGGGAGCGCCTCACTTGGAGTCGGCTGGAGGTCTGAGGTGGCCCAGCTGCAGTGGTTCTGGCGACCAGGACGGGGGGGCGGGGTCAAGAAGATTTTGGATTGCTTTTTCTGATTCCGGGGCCGCTTTCGAGACCCATGACAGTCAAGACAGATCCGGAGTGAAAAATTGCACCAGACGGCCCCGGGAGGGATCTGGGGATTGATTTTGAGTTGATTCGCGCTTATCCACGCTTCTTGGCGGATTTTCGTGAGGTCCGTCCAGTTCAGACCCCCTGGCCGTTTCCAACGCTTGACCACTGGCCATTGGCGCAGCCGTGCTTCTGTAACGCACGCTCAGTATTTCTAGTTGTGAATGCCACCAGCGCCCACTAAGGTTTGGGCGTCGACTGCAGTTTTGGAGTCCAGAGCCCCTCGGCAGGTGCGGGAGAGGGGAGGATGGACGAAGACGGTGAAGAGGAGGGGACGGGGCGGGATGGAGTGGGCAAAGGAGAAGGGAAAGGGCGAGCACGGCAAGGCTGACGAAGACGGGGGGATGAGCCGAAAGCCTACAACAGCGCCAGCCGCTAGCTCGTTTAGAGGTCCTTCAGTAGGGACGACGACTCCCGATCCCGAACCTCGGCACGACCAGAGCGGCCCGGCTGTCTCCCGTTTTGCCCGTTTTATTATTCCGATGCCGATGCGTCCCTCACACTCGTCGTCCTCCACCCGTAGTACGTTGTTGAGGTAAGAAGCCGTTTTCCATCCATGCAGCTGTTACATATGCTCAAGCTCTTGGTCGTGAAAGTTGCGATAACATCATGGCAGAACCTTTTGTTGAAAAGGAGCCGCGCTGCATCCGCGCAACTGTTCAACAGCGTTATTGTCGTGACAACGTTGGTCCAGGAAGGCGTAAGCGAAAGCCCCAGTTTGAAAACGCACCGCCTTCCATCCTCGTCGCGCCTGGAACATGTTAAGACAAGGGAGCGCAGCGCGACATGCGAAAGCCACATTTTGAACAGGAGCCCCGTCCATCCGTGTAATTGATAGACTCCCAAAACTTCGCGAGACAGAATTCCAAGGAAGACTCCAGCGAAACCCCTGGCATGGTGGTGCGCCAGAAACGATTCGCTTAGAAGGTAAAGGAACGGAGGAGCAGGAGGAGCAGCAGTCGGACCAGGAAGAGCAGCAAGAGGAGGAAAGGGAGGAGGAAAAGGAAGAGGAGGGCGAGGAGGGTAGTTCCTTCGAGTGCTGCGGCCTCTTGGTGAATTCTTCCGAGCCCGAGGCGAGTCCTGAGTGCGGCCGTTCACCTGCCGCGCCTGGCGCCGGGATTCGGCGAGCCACCTGGGCCTTGTTGCTGACTCACAATATCTGACCGCAATCCCTCACGAAAAGAGAGGTGATGGCAGCCTTCAGTCCCCGAGACATCGTCGGATTCTGGACTGCACCCCGCTGTTACTCATTATGTTCTCCCGGTGTCCTCAAATCTCCCTGCCCACTCTCCCTCGTTCACCTGGGCCCTCCTCCTCCTCTTCCTCCTCCTCCTCCTCCACCTCCTCTTCCCCCTCCTCCTCCTCCTCCTCCTCCTCCTCCTCCTCCTCCTCCTCCTCCTCCTCCTCCTCCTCCTCCTCCTCCCCCATCCTCGTCTGTGGTTGTCGTGCGTATGTGGTCGTCATGCGGTGGAGCTGTGGTTGTCATGCGTATGTCGGCCTCTCTTCCTCCTTCGCTTCCGTCCCACCTACCTTGTGTGCCGCCGTTGTGGCTCACAAGGGCCTTTGAGTCATCTGGCGCCCAGGCGACGGGCGCGCCCTGGCCCCCGTAAAAGAAAAGAGAAGAGAACGTGCTCTCTCATAGCACGGGTCCCCCTACTTGTACTTCGTGCTTCTGTTATTCCATACAGGTATTCCCGTACACGCCACAGTGGCAGCGGAGCTCGTGGTTCCGATCCACGAGAGGAGTCAGGCTGACGCCGCCGCCCAATTGTCGGATGACATGTTCTGTATTATTATCCCGTTCCTCCCGCTTCCCACCCTCTTGCGCGGAGCGCCGCCATGGACCGTCCAGCCGACGCCCAACCTCTCGAAGACGAATTCTTCACGCTTCGCGTATCCCCACCAGCCCATCTCAAAGCAGCAACTCTTGCGAAGCATGCCGACAGTCGTGTTTTTCAGGCGTGTTTCCGCCTGCCCCCGCATATCTCCCCTGTTCCTCCTTCCTCCCGCCTCCTTGTACATCCTCCTTGTGGTGGGAGCGGGAGAAGGACGAGGCGGAGGAGGAGGGAGAGAAAGCGCTCCTCGTGGTTTGAGTCGTTTGGGGTTTCTCGTCCTGGTGTGAGTCGTTCGGGCCCTTCTTCCTGGTGTGAGTCGTTCGGGCTCTTCGTGGTGTGAGTCGTTCGGGCTCTTCGTCCTGGTGTGAGTCGTTCGGGCTTCTCGTGGTGTGAGTTGTTCGGGCCCCTCGTCCTGGTGTGAGTCGTTCGGGCCCCTCCTCCTGGTGTGACTCGTTCGGGCTCCTCGTGGTGTGAGTCGTTCGGGGCCCTCGTCGTGGTGTGAGTCGTTCGGGCTCCTCGTGGTGTGAGTCGTTCGGGCGCCTCGTCCTGGTGTGAGTCGTTCGGGCCCCTCCTTCTGGTGTGAGTCGTTCGGGCTCTTCGTGGTGTGAGTCGTTCGGGCCCCTCGTCCTGGTGTGAGTCGTTCGGGCTCCTCGTGGCGTGAGGCGTTCGGGCACCTCGTCCCCTTTTGGGGCGTTTTGGGGGCCTCTTGGCGGCCCCAGGGGCTTCTAGGAGCGTATTGGGTGCCTTGGGGGAGCCTCTTCGGGCCTCTTGGGAGCCTCTTGGAGGCGGTTGGGGGCGTCTTGGGGGCCTCTTGGCGGCCCCAGTGGTTTCTAGGAGCGTTTTGGGTGCCTCGGGGGAGCCTCCTGGGGCCTCTTGGGGGCCTCTTGGGGGCATCTCGGGGGCCTCTTGGAGGCCTCTTGGGGGCCTCCTGGGGGCCTCTTGGGGCCATCTTAGGGCCTATTGGTGCCTTCTGGGCGCTTCTTGGGGCCATCTTGGAGGGGATGGATCAAAGAAGAGGGGAGCTTTAATGAGCGCTGCCCCCTCAGAAGGGCAAAATGAGCCCAAAACCTTCGTAAAACCAATGTTTTTGCATTGAAGGAAGAGGGGAGTTGTAATGAGCGCTGCCCCCTCTGAAGGCCAAAATGGGGCCAAAACCGGAGTAAAATCAATGATTCTGGCTTCAAAGAAGAGGAGAGGGTTTTTTCTGCCTCCCCCCGTCGGGGCCAGAATCCTCGTGAGGGGTATCGTTTTTTAGCCCTCCCAGGAGTCGAAAAAGACCCCTCCGGCCACCCGCGAAAGGACCTCTCCAGGCCCAGGGGGAGGGGGAGGGGGAGGGGTAAACCCCTCCCCGAAGGGGAAGAAGGGAGGGTGAGAACAGAGAGAGCTCCCTAAACCACTCACGCCCAAAGGGCTGGTGGGATTTCCGGATGATCCTTGGGTACAACCAGGACACGATCATTGGAACGCGCGGGGCCGTTGTTCTCCAGCTGCACCAGCTCGGTCGAACACGCTTCTGCGGGGACAGGCTACGCCGTTCACTACGATTCCCCGGCCAGACGCTAGTGCCAGATCTTCTGATCGTCAGAGGGGACAGTTTCGCGAACAATCGGCGGCCCCAAAGATACCAAGCGATTGACTTCCCACTTGGGATACAAAAAAACATGATATTCCTTTAGACCATTACATGAAGGAGCTGCAAATATGGCTCACGACTACCAGAACCTTGAAGAGACAACATGGATACCTCGTTTTACTGCTACGCCAGAGACGAGACGACCTCAAGATTAACATACACGAACTTACCGAAGATCAGCTGTCCCCGGAGGAAAGAAGGCTTTCGCAGAATACCAAGACCGCCGGATGCCAAAAGCTTTCGGCAAGCTCTTCTAGTCTGACGACACCAAGCGTAATCGAGACGAGTCTCTGGTCAGTTATTTTGTTCGCAAGCGAGTGCTCTTCTGAGAACTCGAGAAGCACGTGACCCTACCGGAGGAGTTGAAAGCATACATGCTTCATACATGCTTCATAGACAATCCAAGTTCAGTGAAGCCGCTGGGGTACTGCTGAGCACCAGACGATGGGATCATGGGGTTTTGATTTGGTGCGCGGGAAGCTCCGTGAGCTTAAACGACCACTACCCTTAGACAAAGGCGGCCATCGTATTCATGGAATGAGTTCCGGCTCACACTTCGTCGGATATCAAGGAGAATAAAAAGGACATGGTGACCAGGGGTCTGACCATGATGACCTTCATTGAACTATCATGGAACATCATGGAACAGTCTTTGTTCACCTTGGCCGAGTCCTACCAGGAAGACGACGACTTGAATGAGGCCTTCAGGTACATGGACGACGAAGACGCACTTTTCGTAGCTGGAGACATGCCCGAGGACGTGATTTTTGACGAAGACGAGGCCGTCGCCATCTACGCCAGTTACAGTCAGGCACGACAAGCTCTGCACAAGCAGAAGCTCGGGCGAGATTGCTTTCAACCGCCCCCTCCGAACGGCAAGTCCACAGGCTTCCGCAAGGGGGGACGTCGAGGGAAACGGACTGGACATGCTCGACCGAAGCGCTGGACCACAAGTAAATTGATGCGCCGCTCGAAGCGCGCCCGACGCGGGAAGATGGGACACCGCGCTCGGGGCTGCACGAGCGAGCCAGACGAGCGGGGGCGCAAACGGCAAACAGGCTTCCGTTATTCAAGGCTGCCCCTTTCGAAGCAGATGACGCTCTGCACGGCGCTTGTCAACGGGAACATGCGACCCAGTCTGGAGTTAGTTCCTTTACCTTTACTATCACTGCTACTGCCGCCACTGGCGATTAGACTTTCATCGGACTGCAGGCCAAGGCGGGCTTCGGCGCGGTGGACACAGGAGCTCAGCATGGAGTCTGCGACACAGATCAGGTAGACACGGTGAGATACCATATACAAACTCTTGAAGTGGACGCCACGGGCGTCGGAGGATCTACCCAGTATCTCTCCAATTGGACTTCACCCGTCGCCGCAGCAGAGAAAAGCGGTACTCCCACGGTGTATCTGATGGCCTGCGATGCACCCAGATTGCTCCCAGTGGAGATGCTCAGGCAGCTCGGCCTGGCCCTTGACTTGCCAGGCGGCGCCATCCCTTGGAGGCGCTCGACGGCAGTCAATCGAGGGTGTACGAGGTAGGGGCAGGCAGACACATTGCGATCGATATCTTCGATTTCCCCGATGATGGCTAGCAGAGAAAGAAGAAAATTATAACGGTCTCGCCGAAGATTCAGGGATACGACCAGGTCGTCGAGCCTGAGGATGCCGCATCCTAACCTGCCCTGCTCAGCCAACCCTGCCCAGCGAACTGCCTCTCTCAACATCTCGCGCGACTCTGAACCGCGCGGGGCGCATCCTCGCCAGGAAGGGGCAGAAGCCAGAATCTCCGAGCACCGGCAGGTCCAGCGGACGTGGGAATGGTACCAATGGCGCCCGAAGCCATTCACCATCCTGGACCGCGTGGCCATGGAGCACCGCGCGGAGGTGCGCATCGGTGCGAACACCTACAAGAACCTGCTCGGAGACGCCTAGAGCCTGGACCATGAGGCTGCACCATCTACACTTCAGACCCGCGACAAGAGACCTTTCTTTCGAGTTCTGAGGGTTTCCAGCGGGGAGTGATTCGCGGTGGGCAAGAGGCTGGAGACAGACGGCATGGGCGCCAAGAAGACCGAGCAGGCCATATGCGCGCATCCCGAGACGCCCATGCACCGCCGGGGCAACACCAGGACCCTCTGGTGGACGCGCGACGAATGCCAGATGCGCTGGACGAGGCCCCGCGTCGAGGGCTTCACCAGCACGGGCGCGCCACGCCACCAGGATCCAGCGGCGTTCGCGGTGCACGCGGGCTGCGCCTTCGAGGAGGCGTACGAGATGGACTTCCAGCATTGTGAGCGGCGCGCGAAGATTGACGAGTCAGGCGCTCCAGCGACACATTCAGGACTCAGACGCCAGGGAATGCGCGCGGCAGAACGCGAGACGCGCGAGAACATCATGGACGGGGACGATTTCGAGACGACCGCGGAGGAGAACGACATGCGAATGATTCGCGGGCAGAAGATGTCTTTAATGGTTGCGAGGCAAAAGGAGTACATCATGAGCCCCGCGACAGGCGATTTACCCCTGCCGACTCCGTCGGCCCACCTTCTGCAGATGATACGAACAACCCAGTGGACGACAGAGGTTGTCTACTCGGATGGCACTACCGAATTCATTCAGGACACCTGGTCCGATTCCCCGTGCGGCCGCACCCTGACCAAGAGGCGGACTGGCCGCACCTTCTGTCACCGCAGAGCCGTCACTGACACGATGTTCCCTGGCGCCTTGATGGCGAGCAGATGTCTTCAGGGTACCTGTCTCAGTCAGGTTGGGCAGTTAATCTCCAGATGATACAAATTCGAGCCTGTCTGGCCCAGCGCGCGGCCGCGCGCAGAGGTGCCCCAGGTGGATCGCAGCAGCCCGCCACGTCGCAGGACTCGGCTGAAGCAGCCGAGGCCCGCGAAAGACGTCGGCGACTGATTTTGCAGCAGACCACCCTGGGAGCGTACACTTCATCTTCGGAGCTCGACGAGGGCGGCTGCGGCACGGTTCCTCATCGGCAGGTAAAGCGGATCAAGCAGGATTCCTCAGTGAACAATACCGAAATCAGTTTCATTATGGAAGTGGCTCCTGAAGAAGACGGGCCTGAAAAAGTTCTCGTTGATGACCCCAGAGCCAAGCCAGCAGATAGCGATGATGAGGTACTCGTTCAGCCCGACTGGGCGCCTACAACGGACCAGCTGAACAGTATCAAGTTTATTCGCGACAACGCCAGCCACGCTGGAAATCAAGATGTTGCTCGACTTTTGAGTTGGGGGCGACGCTAAGCTTGAAGTAGCACGCTGGGTATTGAAAAACTCAAAAGTGCGACGAGCCTGATGCGCACAAACGATCCAGCACTCGCCGCCCTGCCTCTGCCCCCAAGTCCAAACGATTCAATCATGTTGTTGGCAGTCATCTGGTTGAGGTCAAGTGCCCGTGGATGAATACTATACGTTGGGGCACGTCCTTTCAGTTGGTCGGACACGTGGGGGCGTGGGAGTCAGCAGATGTCGCATGGCAAGCATATGTACGCACATGGGCACGTTTGTGGCATGCCCGAAGCTGTCGCTGCAGGTCCTGGAACGGAGTTGCAGGGAACGTACGCCGACAACATACCAATTAACGGTGCGTGCCCATTTCCGACGGATGCTCGCGCTCCATGGCAAAACGGTCGCACGGAAGGTGTTGGAAAAGAATCGGAACGACAGCTCCGTTTAGCCCTTCATAAGTAGTTCCGGATAGTCTGGCTGGGCGGCATGCCATGGGGGAGTTGTGTTGTTCTATCCGGAACCGATACCAGAATCGGAGTGGGTCGTTCTTATGCAACGGATTTTCGGTTCTACACATTTTTGCCAGCGACGCTGGTCTCCGATGACCCCATAGATCCCGAGCGTTTGTCCACCTGATCCGGCGCAAGACTTCCACCGATCTGAAGACCTTCGCCGAGCCGCTATGAAAGCCTGGACTGCCATGGATAGTCGGACGCGGCTATTCCGAATCCTCCACGCCCGACATCGCACACCCCCAACATTCACAGACGGACAACTCGCGGTTGCATGGAGACAGGGGCGAGCGGGCTCGGGGAACTGGTTTGGGCCTGGTGCGATTCTCCGACCCACTTCTGGCGGGGCCTGGATCAACGTGCGCGGAGCGTTGTGGCGCATGGCAAATGAACAAATGCGCAGTGCCACTCAGGATGAAAGTAACGGCATCGAGATAGTCAATCGTTTTCTTCGCGACCTCAAGATTGACCTCGAGCGCGCGCGCGGCGCCCGTCGTTATGTCGATGCCACTAGAGAAGACAAGCCAGATTTCACGGAGGCGAACATCCACGCGACCCCGAAGCAGCAGAGGCCGATGAAAAATCCCGACGACTCAGATATTGACGCAGATCGGGAGCCGCAGCCGCCGCAACCAGAAGGACCTGAAATACAACTAATGGCAGGAAGCTAAGATGAACCTGGGCGGGCACGCACAGCACCTCAGAGCGACGCGCGACAAGTGCGACTTCGATTAGACACCGTACCCTCTGCTGAACCGCAGAGCGAGCGGGATCACGACAGCGTTCTGCGGCGGATGCGCCAGGGGGGAACCTCCAGCGCAGCCGCGCGAGGCTCTGGCACGCACTTGCCCGCTTGCGCGGCTTCCTGCCCGCCGCCACCAGCACCAACTACGATTGCACCTCCTATGTTTCCATCTGCGGACTCTGCAGGTGAATTGGCTACCTAACTACGTGGACACCACCCATAATTTACTGGTGGCAGGTAATTTGTTGGGGGCGCACAAGACCCCCGAACTGGACAACATCTACACGGCCAATAAATCAGCTACCTGATCATATTAAACATCGGTTTTTTGGACCGAATGGCAGCCGCCACGAAGAATGGTTTGAGATATGCGCTGCAGGACCTGACCGCGCCAAAGCAGCACGCATTCACCGAGGAGCTGCTGCTGTAGAGATCGAACGCAAATACCCCAGGCGCATCACCCCTTCTCGTTGGCACGACGAGTGGAAAGATAACGGTGCCGATTACGACAACAAGCACAATGACTCTGCAGCCCACAAGAAATACGACGCTAAATCGAGACGGATGATTCGAGGATTTCACGGCCCCAATATTGCTGCGTGGAATCGCATTGCCTACGCACTCTACAGCGGATGTCCTTCTTGCTCTGCAATGTCTGTCTCCCACCAAGGCTAGGTAGGGCCTGGGCTAGCGACGCCAAATCCGCCATAATCCAAGGACCCCCAAAACAGTGAGTGGGAGGAACTTCTTTTTTGCCCCACCCCCTGCAGGAGGCACCCATGGCGAGGGCCCCAACGACTTGCTCGCGATTGAACTGCTGATAGAAGTTCATGGATTAGTCAACGGCCCTCCGGGCTGGCGCAGAAGTCTTCTGACAGCGCTCAGAAAGCATGGCTTCACGCGCCGCCCCCTTGCGCCCTGCGCCATGCTCACGCGCGAAACTCTCGGCAGGCACCCCGAGCAATTTTCCGGACTAGTTGCCGTCGAAACAGATGATTTGTTGGGAGGCGGCATTGGAGATAGATTTGTCGATGCAATTTCTCGCCCACGCAAGCGGTTCAAATTCGGAAAGCGCACTTGACTCATGCCCCGCGCGATGCCGGTTCGAATCTTACGCGGGACAAGGGCGCTCTCAGACAGGCAGCGCGATCTGCGCAGCAGACCCAGACCTTCCGTTGGAAAAGGAAGCCGAGGTAAGCATCATTACGTGGCATTCCCGCAAGACTGATCGCGCTGGGAGTTTTACCCTGGCGGTGGAGGCCAACGCCACGCCCGTGGGTTTGGCCGAGGCCGAGTGGGCTACCTCGTGGGTTGTGTCATCGTGAAGGATCATCGATACGAACAGCAAGATCGGCATACCACGAACCGAGAAATCCGAGTCACGACGATCATGGAGCAAAGCTCCGATCTGGACATCATCACCATGACCGATGCCAAATCTCGATTGTGATTCTATCAATCGGGAGCAGCTCGCTTCGACCGAGAAGCGAGCAGCCTTGAAGATTGTCGTGATTCGGGGCTCTTTGGAGATCCGCGGCGGTCAGTGTCGCTGTCTTCCACGCGAACCCAATCCCCTGGATGATTTGACGAAGTTGAAAGGGAAACGCACAACCTCTTTTACAACCTATGCTGACGGCTAAGTTACGCATTACTTGAGAAAAAAAGGAAATGGCACGGAGGAAAGCATATCGGCCGGCGACCAGGAAACGCAATCCTCCGCCGAACGCTACATCATCCTGTGCGTCTCCCACTGCACCTCCGAAACGTCCTAACACCTCTACTCAGCCCGCCGTCACCTCAGCTCTTTCGACGCGCGATGTCATCTAGTGCCCGAATCGCGCAGCGGGTGTGTCAGCATGTCGCGACGCGCTGTCGCCCAGACCTTGCGTCTCTGGTTTCGCGGCCTTGGCCCCCCTTCCCCGCGGAGCCCTGCCGCGCCGAAAACCAGCGCCTGGATCCATTGGTCCGGCTAACCCCCGGCTTCCGGAGAAACTCAGGGCGAGCAGGTCGACTTCGACGGCGCCGACGAGGACTACCTCGTCTACGACAGCGTGGAACGCAACGACCCGGTGGACGAAGGAGGCCAGCTCAGGTGGATCTCCGGCCGCAGCGGCCCACGACCCCAAGGCTGGTCTGCAAAGCATTACATGCCGAGCTTTTGCTTCAGCCGCCGAGGGCCCAGAACCAGCGGCGCCCCCCCCGCCCACCCTGGCGCGCCTATCTTTCACGAGCTCCTAGAAGAGAAGAGAACAGGTGAAGTGCGAGGGAAACCTCGGGCCTTCATTCAGAGGATTCCGGTGGGGACTCGCACTGACGAGAGCCTCCTGGACCCAGCCGGTCTGGGCGCACCGGGGGCCTCAGAGGTCGACGAGGAGCAGCGCGATGAGCAGCGCGCGCCCACCGCTACGCGGAACCCGCGCGCCCTACAGTCGAAGGGCCGCGGCGCCCCCGCCCGCGAGGATGACGAGAGCGACGCCGTGGACCTGGAGCCCATGAGGACGTCGACCCCAGGCATCTCTCACCTGAGACCGAGCCGCAGGCGGAGGAGAAGATTGAGCGCTTGAGTCAGGCGACCATCACGCGCCGAGGCGAGACCGAGAAGAGGGCACGGAAGGTGGGCGAATACGACAAGACCCTCGACGAGCACGTGGACCGCCTCAAGTTTCCAGAATCCGTCCCCAGAAAAAGGGTGCCGCCCGAATCGTTCCCAAATATTCATCACTTCAGGGGACACGCAGCGCTCTCCATGACCACCAACCATAACCTCGAGGTGGAGCTACGCCGCCAGAAGAAGGTGACGGACCACATGGAGTATATAGACGGTACTTCAGTCTCTCGGCGAACGAGGATCATTGTTCTGCAGGCGGCGGGCCACGACAATCGCGCTAAGTCACACCGGCTCAAGCTAGAGCGGTACCTGGAGCTGCTCCAGACCAGGAAGGCGCTGATCCAGCAACGAGGCGAGGCGAAGAACGGACTCGCACACGCTCGACGCCAACTCGAGAAACTCGAGGCCAACGTCGCCGAGGTGGCGGAGCCAGAGGTCGGGAACAAGGCCGGCTACACGCAGGGACCGCCGACCTTCCTCTACAGGTTCGCGGTGCATTCGGAGATGCAACGCCTCCAGCGTGCTAGAATGAACCATCTCGCGCAGTCACCCTACAGCTTTCACGCACGGCCTCCTGGCACCGCTACTGCAAGATGATGGTGCGAGTGTGGGTCCACGGGATCAAGTGCGCCCTGAAGGACCCTGGGAACAACTTCAGCTCGCTGGCGGACCTGAAGGAAGCTGCGGAGGGCTCGAGGGGACTCCGAGAACCGCCCAGGGAGAACCTGGGTCGCACGCCCTTCAGTAGACGCGCTCTTCCCTCGACCACACATGCTGTCGAAGCATAGACGGTCAAGAACCGGAGATGCCAGACCGCGCGCGCCGAGGACGTCGCGGACACGACCTCGAGCGAGGGTGGTGACGAGCAGGAAAAAGAACCCAGCCATGGACCGCCGGGCGCAGCATCCGGCGACGACCCCGCTGGCGGCATCCTGCAGCTCCCCGAGACGCCCTACGCAGCCTGCGCGGAGCGAAAAGGGTTTTGGCCGACGCAAAATCATAGGCACGAGAGGAGCAGCACTCCGAGGAGCCAACGCGGCCCCAGGCGCTGGCCGAAGTTGAGCCCAAGGCCATCGGAGGACCCAAGAGACCCAAGAGACGCACTGCTGTTGCATCCTCGTCTGCCCAGTTACCCCGAATCGAAGGAGTCATCGAAGACGACGCGGTCAAGGAGACAGTCGAGGACACGCAGACGCCCAGCTCCAAGACACCACTCCCCAGGCCTAAGTATATCGGGACCGTTGGCGTCTACGTCTTGGTTCCCGATGGGCATGACAGCATTTCCGCCTTGACCCGCCGCCAGAGCAGGAAGGCGGCACCCCCGCACGCGGTCGCCACACCAAGGGGAGGATCGACCCGAGGGACATGGACGTCGCCCACAATCGGAACCTGGGACTCGCCTGCGCCGCCAGGTATACAGCCAGTAGGGAGCTTGAGGAAGAAGCTCGACTGAACTGTTCTCCGGGCGGCTGAGTGGAGATTCCGATTGACAAGATCACGAATCCGCCGCGCGTGAACTACGGACCCTCTTTCTGGAATCCCATTGGACCGCGCTGGCGCTACCGCGGCGAGGTGGAGTCCCAAGGGCGTTCGAATATCCCGGGAATTCCTGCAGGAGACGACTACCACGTCTGGATCAGCGTCGAAGACCTTCTCCATCGACACGATTTGCTACCAGCATGTGAAATGCCGCTGTCATACGTCGGGAAAGTGGGGGAGGAAAAGACTACGCAGATGAAGGGGGGGATGGCGGAGGACGAGACAATGGAAGATCAGGACGAGAACATGGACCAGACGACACAGGAGGAGCCGCCCGATGCGGAGGAGAAGAACGGACGATGGCCCACCCATGACCTGACCTACGATCTGGCATTGAGGAGCCGAGCTCGACAGACGTTGGATAATCGATGATCAAGCTCGGGACCCGATCACGGCCGTCGACAAACAGGTAGCGGAGATGCTTGCAGACCTGCACTAACACCCGAGATGCCCGACCTTCCATGTATGTATGAAGCTGTTGACGCCCATTCCTACCGAGGGAGCTATTCACCTGGTCACATCGCGCAGCACGGTTGACGCACCTGTCGGAAGCAGCCGAAGACCAAGATTACGAGCCTCTCTACGGTCACTTGGCCGCGCCCACGAAGGCCTAGGTTGACGACCCCGCGAGTACAGGCCAAGTCTACGCTATCCAAATGGCTATGGCTCCCAAGAACGATAAGAGGAAATGTGTGGACTGAGGCTGAGTCGGCTTTTCGGCTGCAAGAATGGTAGGAGCTGTGGTTGCCATGCGTATGTCAGCCTCTCTTCCTCCTTCGCCTCCGTCCCACCTCCCTTGTGTGCCGCCGTTGTGGCTCACAAGGGCCCTTGAATCATCTGGCGCGCAGGCGACGGGCGCGCCCTGGTCCCCGTGAAAGGAAAGAGAACGTGCTCTCTCATAGCACGGCGCCCCTTTTTTCTTCTTCGTGTCTCTGTAATCCATACAGTTACGCACATTCCACATCCTCCTTCACTGATCTCCCATATCTCCCTGCCGCCTCTTCGCTCCTCCTTCCTCAAGCCGCTTGGGTTCAACCGTTTTCTGTTTGGAATCGAGGCCGGCCGTTGGACCGGCATGAGGCTGGTTCGAGGGCAGTCGTCTGGCAATTCGACTAAGGGATTGCGAAGGTGAAAAGCAGGCGATTCGGCAAGATCTTGTCTGTTGGGCTCTTCCAGCTAATGCGTGGTAGATTCGTGCTTGCGCAGCTGGTCTCGAGCGACATTCTTCGATTCAGCATGATTAATATAGGTCACGTCGCCATGGAGACCATGGATCCATCATCATCATTGACAGCGGTTATGTCGACGCGATGTTCATTGGCGGGACTTGCTTTCCTTGTGCGCGTTTCGGACAGCGTACGCAAGGTCTTGCGCCCTCCAGTGCCTACGGCAGCGCGCCTGGACTGCGGAGAGTTGGACAAAAAGTTCAAGACCAATTCTGTGCACCTGGTGCAGGTACCGGCGCCGCCCCCGCCGCTGAATCCCATGGCCGCTGGGCCTGGTCAGCCGCAGCAGGAGACCAGGTCGTCGCCTTCCCCCCCGAGGCCCCCGCAAAACATACAAGATGGCGCTTTCTGCCGAGGCGATCACGGAGAAGAGGAGGAAGAACAAGGGTAAAAAGAATATCGAGGCCTTAAGGGGAGGCAGACATAGATGGTGAGCCTCGAACGGGACCTGGTAGCGACATCTCCCGATGGAAGAGGCAGGCCTGATTGTAACAGTTGTCATTGATCTAGGGAAGACGGCGGCAAAACAGGTGAGGAGGGTGGTGGTAGCCTGAAGTTTGCGGCGTCAGCCCTAAACGCGAAGGTGATGTGATTGGTGGCGCATCTGCTCCCAGCCCGGAAAAAAATGTTTCTCTTCTTCCCCGTCCTGAGTTGTCCCTCCATTTCCTCCGTCCTCCCACTCGTGCACTTCCTTGTTGCGTCTGTCCCGAAACAGCCTGTCTGCAAGAGTTCTAGATTTGTACATCTACATATATTTATATGTGTATATATATATATATATATATCTACATATGTATACTTATATACGCGTATACGAACTATATGTTTAAGGCACCAGTAAGTGGGTCACCGGATCCGGACGGGCTCTCCTATTCGTTTGGGACAACGGGGTGGGAGAGTAGGGGAGCGTTCTCCTACTCGCCTGCTCTCCGACCCGTTTGGGATTACGGGTGGCAGAGTAGAAGCGAGCCCTCCGACTCATTTGTTCTCGAATTTGTTTGGAATCATGGGTGGGAGAGAAGGAGAATGCTCCCCTTCTCGCCGATTCTGCTGCTCATTTGGAACCTTGGGTGGTAGAGCATGGCAGAGTTATCCTACTCGCATTCTCTCTCGACCGTTTGGAAGCATGGGTGGGAGAGTCAGAGAGCGCTCTCCGAATTGCCGATGATCCGACTTGATTGGAACCAAACTTGAGAGAGCAGGGGGCGCTCTCCTACTCGCCTATCTCCTAGTTGTCTCCGAGTAAGGATTGGAGAGCAGGAGGGTAGGAATGTATTCTCCCACTCTCCCACCCATGGCTCCAAACGGGTAGTAGAGTAGGCGAGTCGGAAAGCGCCTTCCTACTCTCCCACGCATTGTTCCGCGCGAGTTGGAGAATTGGCCAGTAGGACAGCGTTGTCCTACTCCCCGCCCGTGGTGCCAAACGAGTAAGAGAGTAAGCGAGCAGGAGGACACTCGTACTCCCCCACCCACTGTCCCAAACGAGTAAAAGAATATAGACGAGTAGGGGAGCGCCCTGCGACTTTCCCACCCATGGTTCGGAAACGAGTAAGGAGATTCAGGCGACCAGGAGTTCGGTTTTAGCGCCCTTCCAGTAACAGGGACTACCACTGTTGACGTGTCGGCTCGCTCGCTGCATCTCGAAGGTAAAGAGTCGATCGCTGTCCATCGCACACATCCGCAACCAAGTTGGACGATGATGATGGCCCTTGCTGTTTGGATAAATTGTTCTGACTCTGAAGCCCGGGCCCCGTCCAATGGAAAAAACATGGCGACCTACAACTGATTTCAGCAGCAGACTTCTGAGATTGTTCGTTTCCACTGTGTATGTGCACTCATGAATATATTTTCACTGGCGAGTAGGAGAGCGCCCTCCTGCTCGCCCACCCGTTGTCCGGAAACGCTGGCGTTTCCCAGGTCCTCGTGTTGGCTGACCGCCCCGCAGGGCCGCCGTCGAAGCGATGACCGCAGCCGGTTTGCGCCACGCGGCAGCCCCGATGTTGAGGAAATCCCAGGTCCACAAATCGCTCCTTTCGGCTATACACGCATAGCGCAATAGTTGAGCATCAGTGTTTCGCACGCTGGAGGGGAATGAGTGCAGCATGCTACTGGTACTTCGGTGCTCTGTGGAATGCGCTCCTACTCCCGCCTTGCCTCACGTAGTTTCATCCGTCCCCTCCTCCTCCTCCTTTTTCGCATCTGTCCGTCCTCCTCTTCCGCATTATCCACTGGTCTTCATCAATATGTTTCTTCATTCCAATAATGATGTATCCTGCGCTCCGCCATGCCTCATCACCGTTTTTGTCCTGCTCACCCTCCTCCTTCTCCCCCCTTTTCCTGTTCTTCCTTCGGTCCCCCCCTGGCCCATGTTTAGCTATTCGACCCCGATCACCTTGGAGGTGGCCAGGGGATCTGCATTGGATGGTCACCAGCAAATTCGGCATTCAATATCCATCTGGGACACGCAACCAAAACAGAACAGCGCGCGAAATCCGCGTTCAACGGTGCATTCCCCCCCCTCGTCAACAATTGGAACCAATGATGCCCCACCTCAGCCCACCAGCCAGCCCCGATCAAAAAATTCGATGGCGCCGCGGAGATGGGTGGTTCCTCAGGGGGGGCGCACGCTTGGGAGGCAAAGCATGTTTTCTTTTATCTCTGCGGTCAACAACTTGTTTTAATCCAGGTTGTAGGTTTGGCTTCCGCCCCGGATGCCGACATTTGAGGATCCCCAGATGCCACCAGAGGCATTCAGGGGCATCCAAAGCGGAACCCAAACGTGCAGATTTGTCTTAGGCACGCCCCAAGTTTCTCTGAGGGTCTCCGAAGGTCGAAGGCAATACGTAGCACTGCCTCCCTCCCTCCCTCCCTCCTCCCTCCCCCCCTCCCTCCTGGTACCTCCCACCCTGGTACCTCCCACCCCACGCTCCGCACGGCAGACCGCGGCGCCTCGTTTTTTTTTGTTGCCCTAATTCGCTGGCGCGAGCAGGGGCGTGGCGCGAGCAGGGGCGCCTTCCCGAGGAGATCGGGGCGGGTCTCGGGAGGCAGGGTCCCCCTCAAGAGTGCCTGGGGACCTCCAGGAAGGCTTCTCGGAGAGCCCGGATGTCGTCGTCGCGGCGGCTGCGTCGTCGTCGTCTTCGTCCTCGTCCTCGTCCTCGTCGGCGTCGGCGTCGGCATCGGCATCGGCATCTGCGTCGGCGTCATCGTCGGCGTCGGCGTCGGCGTCGGCGTCGGCGCTGGCGTCGGCGTCGGCGTCGGCGTCGGCGTCGGCGTCGTCGGCGTCGGCGTCGTCGTCGGCGTCGGCGTGGGCGTCGGCGTCGTTCCCGTCTCAGAAGCCCCCGGGATTCGTGGGCGCCCTCCGCCTTCTCGGAAGGATCCCCCCCCCGCGCCACCCGCCGAGAGTGCGCCGCCCAGTAACTCGACGCCGCGCGCGCTAGAGCCGCGGAGGGACGGCCAACCCTCCTCGCAGGGGACCTCGCTCGAATTCTGCGCCTGCCACGGAGGCGCCCTCCCTGCCGCTCAGAATTCGCCAGTCGAGAAAAGCACCTGGTTCGGCGCCCGCCGTCGTCGTCGTCGTTCTCGTCGTTGTCGTCGTAGATATCCTCGTCGTGGTCGTCGTCGTCGAGGTCCTGGTCGTTGTCGTTGGCGAGGTCGTCGTCGTCTGTGTCGTTCGCCGTGCTTGATATTGAAGGCGTCGAGGCGTTTCTTAATTTTCATCGCCACGGATGGACGCAGGTCGAAAATTGGCCAGGATGGACCCCGGGAGGCCTGGAGACTTGGCTTGCGCGAAGTTTGGTTAGTGCCGGGCTCCCTGCCCGTCTCGTCCTCCTCGGAGATCGAGGTGCAGTGTTGTTATGTTTCTCCAATTTCCTGTCTTACGCCACAGGAAACCCCTGGCCTCTTCCGAGGACCCCCAGGACCTCCAGGGACATCGGAGGCCCAGTGTTCGGCTGGACCGCTTCTGTTCCACATTCGCGAGCCCCAGAGGTCTCGACCCCTTCCTCGTGGATAGCTTGTATTCTGGATGTATGTTTGAAGGCCTGGGCTCCGCCTCCTCTTTCGGCCGCCTCCTCTGCTTTTCCCCCCCGCCTGCATGGTGGCATAATTCGCTACAACGGTATCCCCGTTGAGGTAGCCCTCTGCCAACGCAGTTACCCTGCCCAGCCGCCGACGCAAAAAGTCTCGAGGCATGGGGTGCGAAAGCGCACCTCTGGAGGCTGGAGTTCAGGAAGAACGCCAGGATAGACAGATCAGTCTGGCAGAGGGGCGGGGGACAAGGCGAGCCGCAGATCGCTCAGGAGGGCTGCCGGCGTGGCCCACGGGTCGCCACGCCGCCCCGGTGCTCACATCCAGAGGGCTAGCCGCAGGCACCCGAGCCACGTTGGACGCGCTGCCCAACCCGCAACTACGGCCAGCACACCCAGCAGAACCTTTCCCCGACGACCTCGACGCGTTCGTGGTTGCCCCGACCATAGGATTTGACAAAGACATGTTCGCTCCAACACTGCGGCAAACGAGACGGGGTGCGGGTGCGGGTATTTCAAAGTATGTTTCGAAGACGAAGTAGCTTTCGATGCAGTGTACGACGTGCCCCATCGTCTGGCGAAGGCACACATCTTAAATACGATCCGAGGTCGCCAAACACTTCGCGAAGCTGCTCAAGAATTATCTCCTAGATGCAGTGTGGCTACACAAATCCGGAATGTACGATCGTTTAGGGACAGGTGCAGCGATTCACATGCTACGGGATCGCATTGACTGGACAAGGTGCTCCTGAGCATCGACGGTGTTGGCGTATTCGACCACGCGTCCAGGGCACAAGAGCTCGAACAACTATTGCACAACGCACAGTTGCATGGATTATTGCCATGTGTGAAGTTGTGGTGTTGTGTTCCATCATAATACAAGTGTAGATGTGCAAGTGGAAAGTGCATACAACCTAACAAGGGGGCGGATGAGAGCCACGGGACGCCTTGATGCCGGCGTTGTTTTATTTCGCGTTACAAAGCGCGGCGGAACATATCAAAGCAAGGTTGCATGAGGGGCAGAAGTGATCGCCTGAGTAGATGACCCCTCTATCGTATGCCACCCAGACGACGTCCCTCGCATCTACGACGACGTACAAACAACTCTCCAGAACATGTGCCATACCGACGTAAATATTTGAGAATCGACAGCATGGAGCAAACGACTGAACCATTGCTTTCCATAACCTTTCGCGCGCGCACTCACCAACAGCATGGGTGTACGACACGGCTGATTCGGAACACGGGTCAAGAGTGTTATGGGCACCATTTGGTACGAGCTCATGTGCAACATTAAAAGTTTACAAGTTGATGATTAGTAGAATTGGCAATTTGTCCGTTTCGGTTTCTATGGTATTTCCGTTATGGTTTTTGTTTTGATGACGATTTCGGCGTTTACAGCACATGTTTGTCAAAATGTTTGCGTTTCTATCATGATTTCGTGTTGGTTTCTAGCCCAGTGAGTGGATCAACAGCACGCCTTAGTCGGGACATTGATCTTCTACAGTTCAAGACCGACCCAAAATTGTTCAGGAATCCACAGGATCGGTTTGACAACGGTTCAGCACGGACCCGAACTTCACGAGGTTCGCTGACAATTTTCCAAAACAGCGTTTGCATTTAGGGGCCTTTATTTGTTCCCCAAACATCGGGGTTTGACAGACCTCCTACCCTGACACGTCGATTAAGGAATTGGCCGTTTTCGGTTCGCGAGAGGGCGTCGCAGCCGTCACTTTTGCGGGTCCAGGTCCGTCGGTTTCGGTCCCAGGCCGTTTTCATTGAGGGGAGGTCTTTAAAGAGAGGTTCGTCCACCGCCGAAAACAGTCATTGCACGTAGAAGTTCTTCTTGGTGATCTTGAGAACTTCAACAAGAGGGTCCGTCGAGGGTCGCCCCGTCGCCGCCCACTGCCACCTCGTTGCCGCTCACCGGGGAGGGAGGTCCGTCGAGGTTTCGCTGCGTCGCCGCCCGCTGCCGCCTCGTTGCAACCCACTTGGGGGGGGTCCATCGAGGTTCCGCCGCCTCGTTGCCACCTCGCTGCCGCTTCGCTGCCGCCCATTTGGAGGGGTCCCTCGAGGTCTCGCCGCTTCGCCGCCCGTTGCTGCCTTGTTGCCGCAAACCGTGTTTTGGGATTCCGTCGTGGTGGCACCACATATCTTGCAACACATAGCTTACACGGTATAGATCACACCACCTAGTTGGCACAAGGTTTAATGCATCACATAGCTCACACATTGTTTGAGATCGACGTTGGCTAAAATCTGACTGAAGAATTGGACGGGTCTGGCGAGGTTTCGCCACGTTGCCGCCCGTGGCCGCCTCGTGCGCTGGGTGGGTTCCGCGAGTTTTCGCAATGTTGCCGCCTGTGGCCGCCTCGTGGCCTTTCCGTGCACTGGGTGGGTTCGGCGAGATTTCGCAATGTTGCTGCTTGTGGCCGCTTCGTAGCCGCCTTGCGCATTGGGTGGTTTTTTGCGAGGTTTCGCCACGTTGCAGCCCGTGGCCGCATCGTGGCCTCCTTGCGCGCTGGGTGGGTGGATCCAGCGAGGTTTCGCCACGTTGACTAGCGCCCGTATCCACCTTGTGTCAGCCTCGTGTATTGGGTGCGTCGGGCGGGTTTTCGCCACGTTGCCGCCCTTGGCCGCCTCGCAGAAAAATTTTGCGTTCGATGGGTCTGGCGAGGTTTTGCCACGTTGCCGCTTGTGGCCGCCTCGTGGCCGCCTCTCGCGCTGGGTGGGTCCAGCGAGTTTTCGCCATTTTGTAAGCTGTGGTCGCTTTGTGGCCGCCTTGTGCGCTTCGTAGGTTTCGCCACGTTGCTGCCCGCGATCGCCTCGTTGCCGCCTTGCGCTAGGTTGGTCTTACGAGGCTTCGGCAAGTTGCCGCCCGTGGCGGCCTTGTGGGCGCTCGTGCGCTGGGTGGGACCGGCGAGGTTTCGCCACGTTGCCGTTCGTGTCCGCCCCGTGGCCGCCTTGTGCGCTGGGTGAGTCCAGCGAGTTTTCGCCACGTTGCCGCCCGTGGCCGCCTCGTGCGCTGGTGGGTCCGGCGAAGTTTCACCACGGTGCCACTAGTGGTCGCCTCGTGACCCTGATGCGCAGGGTGGGTCTGACGAGTCTTCGCCACGCTGTCGCCCGTGACGGCCTCGTAACCGCCTTGTGCGCTGGGTGGCTCCGGCGAGGTTTCGCAACGTAATCGCCCGTGGCCGCCTCGTGGCCGCCTTGCGCTGGGTGGGTCCTCCTGCGAGGTTTCGCCGCCCCACGCTCGCCTTGTGCGCTGGGTGACTCCAGCAAGGTTTCGCCAACCTGCCGCACCTAGCCACCTCGTGCGTTGGGTGGGTCCAGCGAGGTTTCGCCTTGTTGCCGCCCATGGCCGCCTCCTGCTCTAGGTGGGTCAGGCGAGGTTTCGCCACGTTGCCGCCTGTGGTCGTCTCGTGGCCGCCTTGTGCGCTGGGTGGGTTCTGCGAGGTTTCGCCACGCTGTGGCCCGTGACCGTTGCCGCCTCGTGTCCGCTAGATGACTCCAGCGACGTTCTGCCACGTTGCCGCCCATGGCCGCCTCGTGGCTGCCTTGCGCGCTGCGCTGGAGGTTTCGCCACGTTGCCACCGGTGGCCGCCCGATGGCCACCTCGTGCGCTGGGTGGGTCGGGCGAGTGCTTGCCATGTTACCGCCCGTGGTCGCCCTGTGCGCTGGGTGGGTCCGGCGAGGTTTCGCCATGTTGCCGCCCGTGGTCGCTTCGTGACCCTTGTGGGTTGGGTGGGTCCGACGAGTTTTCGCCATGTTGTCGCCCGTGACCGCCTCGTGGCCGCCTTGTGCGTTGGGTGACTCCGGCGAGGTTTCGCCACGTCGCCGCTCGTGGCCGCCTCGTGCGCTGGGTGCGTCCAATCGGATTTTGCCACGTCGCCGCCCGTGGCCGCCTCGTGCGCTGGGTGGGTCCCGCGGGGCTTTGCCACATTGCTGCCGGTGCCGCCTCGTGGCCATCTTGTGTCCTCCTCGTGCATCGGGTGGGTTTGGCGAGGTTTCGCCACGTTGCTGCCCGCAGTCGCCTTGTGGCCCGTGGCCGCCTCGTGGCCGCTTGGTGCGCTGGGTGGGTCGTGCGAGGTTTCGCCACGTTGCCGCCCGAAGCCGCCTCGTGGCCGCCTCGGGCGAGGCTTCGCCACACTGCCACCAATGGTCGCCTCGTGGCCGCCTGGTTCGGTGGGTGGGTCTGGCGAGGAGTTTTCGCAATGTTGCTGCCTGCCAATTGTCGCTTCGTGGCAGCCTCGAGCGTGAAGCGGGTTTCGCCACGTTGCCGACCGAAGTCGCCTCGTGGCCGCCTCGTGCGATCGGTGGGTCCTGCGTGGTTTCGCCACGTTGCCGCCCGTGGCCGCCTCGTGGCCGCCTCGTGCGTTGGGTGGGTGTGCCGCCCGTGGCCGCCTCGTGGACAAATCGTGCGCCGGGTAAGACTGGCGAGGTTTCGCCACGTTGCCACCAGTGGCCGCCTCATGGCCGCCTTGTGCGCTGGGTGGGCCCGACGAGGTTTCGCCACGTCGCCGCCCGTGGCCGCCTCGTGGCCGCCTCGTGCGCTGGGTGGGTGCTGCGAGGTTTTGCATGTTGCTGCCAGGTGGACGCCCCGTGGCCGCCTCGTGCGCAGGGTGGGTCTGGTTGACTGACATCAGGTCGAAGGGGGCTGAGCCTGTCAGTATGATCTTCGCGGAGTGGGGTTCCACAGTGCTGCTTGTTTGGGGCGTGGGGGGGGGCAGGATTTGTTTTCACGTGTCAGGCATGTGCATCATCAGGTATGCAATCTCCGAAGGGCGAGCGATGTTCACAAATCGTCCCCCTTTTCCGTTGGAAGGGCAATATGAAGGGCGAGGTTAACAAACGCCCCCTCCGATGTGGTGATGTTAACCTGGCCGGGCACTGTCGCGCGCTGCCGCGTTCGTGCTCGAGTCCGCTTTCGTTGGAAGCGATTACAGCTCCTGGCGAGCAATCGTCGTCGACGTCCTCACCGACATCGCCGTCGCTACCCATAGCCGTGGGCTCGTCATAATAGTCTTGAAGTGTATGGCCCCGTCCCTCATCAAGGCGTCTGGTGGCGTTCCGCCCTGGTTCAAGCCTGTGGTGTCACTCGAAGATTGGTGGAAAGGGTACCGACAGCTCTTCCCGACGAGCGAGTGGGGCTGGCAGCAGTCGCTATCATGTGCCCCGACACGCAGGCGTGGCTGTACGCGCAACTTCGCGGCCGATATACCCTTCGGATTGCGATTTGCAGTCAATCAATGAAGCCGCGCGGCCGTCTTTGTGACGGCGTTCAACCGCAGCCCCACCGTGGAACTGAGCTGTCTAGCGGGCCTGCGTTGGTCTGCGTCCACCATCGTGCAAGAGTTTACCTTGCGCGACGGAGTCACATCTTCCGCTAGCAAGCATCGGCTGCCGTCTTTCGTGTTCAACTGTTTGAGCCATTTGCACGACCTCACGCGTGCGTGTCACTCGCTGGGTGCCACGTGGAGCCCGAAAGTACACACCCGGGAGTGGTTGGTCGAGTTGCGCATGGCCGCGGTCCAATCGGGGCGTCTCTCTTCGGGGATTGCGGCGAAAATGCGCGGCCTGGCCACGTGGATGGACGCGGCGCTTGCGGGCCCATGCCTCAGGGCGGCCGGCATGATCTCACTGCAGGCTCCAATCTATGGGGGTCGGTCGCTGCGCTACATCGCGGCGGCGGCGCAGTGCATGCTTGATCGGTGTATTGGCCCTATCGCCCCGCCAATGCGCGTCTACACCTACGCGGCTGCAGATGCAGACCGTGTTTGTTTGGACGTTAAGGTGGTTATTTTTGGTGGCCGTGTGCTCGTGACTGCGTTGGATGCGGATCAGCCTCTTCGCGACACATGGAGCCCGCAGGACATTATCATCAACCAAACGGAGCTTTAGTGCGGCAGTCGTATGGCCGCCATTTTTGCCGAGGAGCTCCCCGGGCAAGAATTTAGTGGGTGCACAACATTTTCGCGGCTGGTCAAAGCCGGTTCCCCGATAGCCACGATAAGCCGCCTCGCGCTGCAAGCATCGGCCATGTTGGCGGCCTTAGGTTGCAGGTGTTGGTTCGAGCATGCACCCAGTGCTAACAATCCTGAGGACGTCCTGTCCAGGAACGCGCTGGACGACCCAATCGTGGCCGCGATGATCGTTGCCAGCAGCCTCTGTTTCCAGCCTTATTTTCCCGCCTGACGTTTCAGTAGCTGTGGTATTGGATTGGGATGTAGAATGATTGTCGTCCTTCGTTGCCGCCGAGAATGCTCAAGCATGTCCCTCCTTCCTAACACGCACCCTTCTTAGGGATCCTTGTAACCTCCGAGCACATTTGCGGCGTGGCCCTTCGCCACTGCGCAATTTCGCCGCCACCTCCGATCAGGGCTAACGCACCAGTTCCCGACTTGCACGGGTTCCATGCGGAACCTGCTTAGGAACGCTTTCCCTTCACCGTTGCTCTCCCCTATCCTTTTCGCAAAAGTCTACCTCGCTCCGAATGCCTCCTGCGGAGGCAACGGAAACACCTCCCACAATTTTTTAGGCCGACTTTCGTGGCATTCTCGTTGCGTCCGAATCAATCCAATATGATTATATGTTATCACGCTCGATGCTGTTTCCCCTCCTCCCTCCTGGCCCGCCGCTGTCCTCTTCGCGGCAGAAACGGCGCGTCCACGATATTTTTGATACACGCCACCAGCATCCTATTGTCCTCGTTTGCCCCCGGCTTCATCTTTATTTTGTTGTTTCTCTGTTCTTTCGGTGTGGCCAAAAAAAAAAAAATGGTCGCCCTATCTGAATTTAGAAGGGGGTTGAGTTTATCAATATGATTTTCGCAAGGTCGGGTTTCAATTTTGCTTTTTCAGGGCATTCGATGAATAATTCTTTTCACATGTGAGGCATGTGCAGCATCACATATGCAATTTCGGACAAGCTACCGATCTTGATAAATCGCCGGTTTTTATTTTCCGGTAGAAGGGCAATCTACATGCGAACGATGATCATAAATACCGCTTCCGATATGGTGACATTAACTTAACCGAGCACTGTCGCGTAACACCGCCTTCGTGCACGATTTCGTTTTTGTTCGGCACGGCTACAAATCGTGACGAACGATTCTGGTCCATCTAACATATTTAAAAAAAAAAAAAAAAAAAAAAAAAAAAAAAAAAATGCATTTTGCCGATTACCAAAAAGAACCGGTGCACTATGCAATATGACGTTAATTTCTTTCGGGGAGAGAAGTTCATGGATCTATATTTTAACGAAGCCCCCACCATGCCATTACCGTTGTTTGTCCATCGGATTCATATATAATATATGTATATATATATTATATATATTATATTATATATATCTATATATACATCCATAATTCCCCACATCCTGAGTGGGGTTCTTGTTTTCCCAGAACACCCTCTCCTTCTCCTCCTCCTCCCGCGTCCTTCTCCTAAACCATACCATACCAAGCCATACCATACCAATACCTTACCATACCAATACATACCAAGCCATACCATATCAATACCATACCATACCATACCAATACCATACCAATCATACCATACCAAACCAATAACATCCCAAGCCATACCAAGCCATACCATACCAATACCATACCATACCAATACCATACCAAACCACGAACAGAACAGAACAGCAACCAAACCAATAGCATCCCAAGCCATACCAAGCCATACCATACCAATACCATACCATACCAACCCCTCCAGGGAGGCCCCGCCTGAGCGAGGAGGGTATTCGCATCACCTGTTATTTCTCAGGTTTCGTGCCCCTCCCACCCCTCCAGGGAGGCCCCGCCTGAGCGAGGAGGGTATCGGAATACATACTATTTACATGGTTTCGTGCCCCTCCCACCCCTCCAGGGAGGCCCCGCCTGAGCGAGGAGGGTATCGGAATACCATACTATTTACATGGTTTCGTGCCCCTCCCACCCCTCCAGGGAGGCCCCGCCTGAGCGAGGAGGGTATCGGAATACCATACTATTTACATGGTTTCGTGCCCCTCCCACCCCTCCAGGGAGGCCCCGCCTGAGCGATGAGGGTATCGGAATACCATACTATTTACATGGTTTCGTGCCCCTCCCACCCCTCCAGGGAGGCCCCGCCTGAGCGAGGAGGGTATCGGAATACCATACTATTTACATGGTTTCGTGCCCCTCCCACCCCTCCAGGGAGGCCCCGCCTGAGCGAGGATGGTATCGGAATACCATACTATTTACATGGTTTCGTGCCCCTCCCACCCCTCCAGGGAGGCCCCGCCTGAGCGAGGAGGGTAT
>CAUYUJ010017259.1:162560-237560 GCA_963575745.1 Prorocentrum cordatum | reverse complement strand
TGAGGCCCTTGGCAGGGGAAGAGTCGAGCAACAAGAGATGGCCTAGACACAAACCTTCGGAGGTCGGCGCGGAATTCTCGGATCGGCGCTGGGACCCCCCACGCGCCAGAGAGGTCCAGCGCCGATTCGAGAAATCCGCGCGGACCTCCAAAGGTTTATGTTCATGTCATTATGTTCTTCCCCTTCAAAGACGAACGGGACCACCAATACTGAGTATGGTCGGAACCTTCTGCTTAGCGTGTCGCGGCGGCGGCCCTGGCGACACACTTTTTCCTCGAGCGTCCCACCCTCCACGGGGGGAAGTGGCAGTCGTTCCCGTCTGGAGAAAAAAAAGTCGTCGGGAATCAGTGATCAGGAGACCGGCCACCCCTGCCGACGTCGCCATCGCTGCCGACGGCCCTGGCGACACACTGTGCCTGGCGAGCAGATAGCATGTCGCTCCGCTCCGAGGGGCGATAGGCTGGGAAAAACTCGGAACGTTGCCGCCTGGAGGCCAGGACGTGGATAGCGTACCGCGCTGGGGCGTGGTAGGCCAGGACCGGCGGAGCGACACGCTAAGTCAAAGTCCCTGGCCGTACACGTCGGCCGGGCAGTTGCACATGGCCCGGCGTGCGCACACCGTGTGCGCCTCGGCGGGCACCGCACTGGGAGCCAGCAAGGAGGAGGCTGGGCGGCCAGGACCGGCGGAACGACCTGCTAAGCCACAGTTCCCGGCCGCAGCCAAGGGGAAACGAGCCCACCAGTACGGAATACAGTGGAGGCCAGTCCACAAGAAAGCTTCCACAAGCAACCCAACCCTGAGACCCCAGGGCGTCCTTTGACTTTTGGTGCGGGAGCGTCGCGTTTTCCGTAGCAAAGCCATCGAAACCCAAGAAACCCAGGGCACCCTGGAGGCAAGCAGCGTGCCTCTTGGCATGGGCCCCCGCTGTAAGCCCCCTCCCCCCCCCCGTTCGGCGCCCCTCGGACCTCCCTGCCGCTCGTGGCGCGCCGCGCGAGGGGCTCCGCCTCCCCGTACCTTCAGGGCGGCGGCGGCGGCGACGACGACGACGACGGCGACAACAGGTAGCGGCGGCGTCGTCCTCCTCTTCCTCCACCTCCACATCACCTCCACCTCCACCTCCACTTCCACCTCCTCCTCCTCCTCCTCCGCCTCCTCCTCCTCCTCCTCCTCCTCCTCCTCTTCCTCCTCCTCCTCCTGCTCCCTCTCCCTCCATGATCTTTCGAACGCCGGGTCGTGGAGTCTCGTGCTGTCCTGTCCTTGTCCTGCTGCACCTCGATCCTCCACATTCCTCTCTCCCAGACGAGGAGGATGAAACAAAAAGAACAGGGTAGTGGGTATATGTGCGGGAAGCGCGAGCCGTGGCGTGAATCGATCCCGCACGAGGCCCAGAAAAGGCAGCCAGTTGAAACCAGTCCGGACATCCGAAGACCGAGACAAACCACCTGAAGTCTGAAGCTCAGAGCGAGCTGCGTGGAATTCAGCCCCCGTTGAGACCCATCGGGGGGAGCGAGCTGGGGGAGGGACGTAGAACATCACATTTTTATGCATGCTCTTTGGTGACAGGGTGCTCACTGTTAGCCGACTCATGCGTAACCCTTACGAGCACCACCGAACATCAGCAGTCGAGCGCGCACGAACGCATATGTTCCGAACTGGTGCTCCCGAGTAAGAGGGAGGGAGGAAGCAGCGGGCACGATAATGTAGGAGGAGGAGGAGGAAGAGGGCGAGGAGGAAGAGGGCGAGGATGAGGCGGAGGAGGAGGAGGAGGCGAAGGAGGAGGAGGAGGATCAAGAGGAGGAGGAGGAGGAGATCCTCGTCAGCTCCTTGACAGGTCAGCGGGTCGATCTCGGTGGGCTTTTACATCAGGGCGATGCGAAGCAAATCGCGACGGGCCTGCCCGCCTCGGTTTGGGCCAGGGTGCGGCCTGGCTTGAAGCAGCTCTCCTCCCGTACCCCGTCCAGGCTCTTCTTCCTCCTCCTCCTCCTCCTCCTCCTCCTCCTCCTCCTCCTCCTCCTCCTCTCCTCCCCCTCCCTCCTCTCTCCTTTCCCTCCGCCTTCATGGGCTGGCAGGTAAAAGCGGCATGTGCACGTACGCTCGCGCACTTGCGCGCCGCCGCTTGACGATGAGGCAAACGCGGCTCCCAGGTAGCCCCCCAGACTGTCTCGCACGAAGTGAAGCCTGGCCCCCTGGGAGCGGGCACGCGCACAGGGCACTTCCCCCACTGCCAGCGCCCTATTTGGGACAGCGTTCATGCCTGCCCTTTGCCCATAGGGTCTCGGCACCAACGCACCCCACTTGGGACTGCCGCACCCAGACCCAGACCTAGGAGGAGGAAAAGGAGGAGGAGGAGGAGGAGGAGGAGGAAGAGGAGGAGGAGGAGGAGAGGAGGAGGAGGAGTAGGAAGAGGAGGAGGAGGAGGGGGGAGAGAGGAGCGGTAGGCGAGGAGCGAAGGAATGCCAAGAAGACAGGACGAGGGATGAGGGGGCATGGAGTAAGGACGAGGGAGAAGGGGAGGAGGTAGGACGTGAGGAATGACAATCATTAAAATGAAAAACAAAGAGGAAGAGGGGGAAGAGGAAGAGGAGGAGGGGGAGGAGGAAACATAACAATAATAATGATGATACTAATAATAGAAATAGAACTAGTAATAAAAACCATAGTACTAATACTAATACTAATCATACTAATACTACTACTGATAGTAATGATAATAATAATAATAATAATAATAATAATAAAAATAAACATATTAAACATAATGATAATAGTAATAATAATAAGAAAAGTAATACGACTACTACGAATAATAATACGACTAATACTAATAATGCTGAGAGTACTAACAATAATACTAATGCTATAATAATAATAATAATAATAGGGGTAATAATCATAATAATAATAATAATAATAATACGAATCATAAACTATATTAGGATTAATACCACGAATAATACTAATAATAAGAATAAGAAGAAGAGCATGACGAGGAGGAGGAGGAGGACGAGGACGAGGAGGAGGAGAAGGAGAAGGACGATAAGGAGGAGAGGGTATGATGATGCGACGCGCGGCTTCGCTGAGTGCGTGCTCGATATCCGCGAGGGCCCGCCACGGAGAAACAAGGAGGCGGCGGTCGGCGGCGGCAGAGCGATGCGGCCGCGGACCTGCCCGCTGGCCCAAGTGGCCGCACCCCGGGTCCTCGGACCCTGGGAAGCGCGAGCCCCGACAAGCTCGAGAGGCCAGGGGGAGGAGGGGGAGGACGGGGAGGAGCAGGAGGACCGTGCCCCCTTGCCCTTCGAGACGTGGTAGAATGTCGCATGCTGTCGGGTAGGGCCTCTCCCGTCGTCCACAGCGCGCAGCGGGCGTGGTCCTGGCGTCGCCGGGCCTCGCGGCGCTCTTGGGACAGCGCACGGCTGTAGCCTCGACCCGAGAACGCTGCTCCTCGGCCAGGGCGGGAGGGAGAGAAGGAGGTGGGACGACCGACGGCGACGTCAACGGGTCGAGGGACGAGGAAGGAGCGGGGTGAGCGGGGCTGGCCCAAAAAGGCCTGCACATCTAGATCTGCCTGCTCGTCTAGAACGTCCTCAGCCTCAGACTCATCGGGCCTCGAAGCCTGAGTAGAGACAGGAGAATCCACCGTCTCACCAACTTCGGGGAAAACGCTGAATCTATGAAGCTCAGGGTCGGACCTGCCCCCTCGCCTGCCTTTGGGAGCGAAGTCGGGCAGTACCAACAATGTACTGTCTGCCTCCGCCCTCCCGGAAGATAGAAACGAAGCAAACCCTGGGTAACAACCTTCGGCTCAGGGGAACAAGCGATGTCAGGAGACTCGCCTGGGTCAGGTGGGTGCCATCTAATTTCGAAGCGCATACAGAACGATCAACGGCGTAGCACAATCCCGCTGGGTAGATCTTCTTCCCAACAGACGAGCAGCGCCCCTTTCCAGGGGTGTTCTGCAGCTCGGGCTGAAGTTCTGGCACTCGGATGCTGATGATACCTGATGCTACGAGTGGGTGCACGACCCACGCTGGCCGAATCGGTGTCAGGCTCTCTGTGCCCACACCAATCACAGCCGGTCGCACCAGAGTGTTCTAAGAAACCGAAGACCACAAGAGGAGGCCAACAGAAGGGCGAGGGAGCATGAGGAACCCTGTCGGGGGGGTATGAGGTGCTCAGCCCATCCCGCCGTGCCAGCACGCAGGTGTTCCGCCCATAGGGTGATAAGAGAAATAGCAATTGAGGACCGACCTGATCCGACCTGGAGCTGCTCGCTTCGCCTGGCTGTGCAATCGGGGACGCCCAGCATGTGCTCTGTGATACGCAATGGCGGGGGACCCCCCTCGTACCATCGGGTCGCCGACCAAGTCTCGCAAGAGGACCCCCCGCCTGAATTGAATTGAACATTCGCCTGGATCCAGCATGCTCAACCCAGATTCCTACAGCAATGTCTCGAGTCAAATCTCCAAGCTTCGCATCGATCGCGATGTCGAGCGAGAGGCATAACGGATCAAAGCGAAGGTCGGCGTGGGCAAATTCGAGATTATATTCAATGTCCCCAGTGCGACGCATGTCAGAGAACCATTCCAGAACGAAAATCTAGGTACGCCGAATTTTGTAAGGAATCCTGAGGGCAACGACTCCTGGGAGGAAATCCTGGGGCCCGAACTGCCAAAAGCGGTCGTCCATGGTCTTGGCCAGTGTGACGAGCCACCTGAGCATCCAGATCAGGATTGATCAGGTCCAGCATGGCCTGACAGGCCTACTTGGGAAAGAGATCTACTCGGATTCGATCAGGAGGGAGCGGACCTCATAGTCGCTCAGACGTGGAAGCGCCTGCGTCTCGAGGGGGATGGCGAGCCTGCTGGAGGTGTTCTTGTATGCTGGGCATTCGTGCCTCCAACGTCCAAGACCTGCCCTACGATGCTCCTCTACAGCCCTCTTTGCCTTGCTATTTAGCAACGCTGATTCATCCTGCGAGATGTCTTGGTCTTGCACAAGCAATGCCAAATCACTTTGGAGAGCATCCTTGGCAAGATGCTCGACTAGACTTCTTCTGTTGATGAACGGGAGAAGGAGGGGCGGGAGGGACGTGGAGGAGAAAGAGGAGGACGAGGAGGACGAGGATAAGAAGGGAGGAGGAAAAAGGAGGATGTAAAAAGGCAAGTGGAGGAAGGGAGAGAGGGCTGATGGAGGGGGGAAGGGGGGAACATAGAGGAGAAAAGAGGAAGGAAGGCGAGGAGGGGTAGGAGAAGGAAGAAGAAGGGAGAGCGACGCCGAGGATGAGGAGAAGGAGGACGAGGAGGAGGAGCAGGAGCAGGAGCAGGATGGCGATGCTGCTACTGCGGCTGCTGCTGCTACTGATGGTGGCTGTTGTGATGGTGGTGATAATGATGTCGATGGTGATGATGATGATGATGATGATGATGATGATGATGATGATGATGATGATGCCGCTGATGATGATGATGATGATGGTGATGATGCTGGCGACGATACTGATGCTGATGAAACTGATGATGAAGATGCTGGTGATGACGATGCTGATGCTGATGCTGCTGATGATGATGCTGACGATGTTGATGAGGATGCTGATGATGATGATGATGGTGATGATGGTGTAGATGGAGATGGAGATGGAGATGATGATGATGATGATAATGATGATGATGATGATGATGATGATGATGATGATGATGATGATGATGATGATGACGATGATGATGATGGTGATGATGATGATGGTGATGGTGGTGGTGGTGGTGGTGACGCTGATGATGCTGATGCTGATCTTGATGGTAACGATGATGATGCTGGCGGTGATGATGGTTACGACCATGCTGATGATGATGCTGTCGATGCTGATGCTGACAATGATGATGATGGTGATAATGATGCTGATGATGATGCTACTGATGATGATGATGGTGATGACGATGGTGCTGCTGCTGATCATGATGCTGATGATAATGAGGAGGAATAGGAGGAGGCGCATGAGGAGGAGAAGAAAGGGAGCAGGAGGACGGCGAAGACGGGGGAGGGGGGAGAAAAGGAGGAGGAGGAGGGGAGGAGGAGGAAGAGGAGGAGAAGGAGGAGGAAGAGGAGGAGGAAGAGGAGGAGGAGGAGGCCGAGGAGGAGGAGGAGAAGTAGAGGGAGAAAGAAAAGGAGAAGGGAGGGAGCGGGAGGAGAAGGAGGATGGGGAGAAAGAGGGAGGGAGAGAAGGAGGTGGAGGATACGGAGAGGTGGGGGGGGAGAGAGGAGGGGATGAGGGGGGGGGAAGAGAGGAGATGGACCTCCCCTGCATGGCCAGCAGCGTGGCGAGGCTGTCGACCGCGGACAGCGTGTCGGGGTGCGCCAGCCCGATGGATTCCTCGCGCCTGGGGTGGCGTTTGTTAACCACGGGTGGCGCTTGTTAACCTGGGGTGGCCCCCTCTTCATCTATCCTACCCCTTCCCTCCCTCCCCTCCCCTCCTCCTCCTCCTCCTCCTCCTCCTCCTCCTCCTCCTCCTCCTCCTCCTCCTCCTCCTTCCCCTCCTCCTTCTCCTCCTCCTCCTCCTCCTCCTCCTCCTCCTCCTCTTCTTCCTCCCCCCCCCTCCTCCCCATTCCTTCCGCTCCTCCTCAAGATCCCTCCTCCTCCTCCTCCTCCTCGTCGCCGCCGCCGCCGTCGTCGTCGTCGTCGGTCGTCGGTCATCGGTCGTCAGTCCTCGGTCGTCGGTCGCCATGGTCGTGGTGGTGGTGGTGGTGGTGGTGGTGGTAGTTGTCGTCGTCATGATGATGATGATCATCATCATCACCATCATCATCAGCAGCATCATCATCACCATTATGATAACGAGTGTTCGTGTTACGACTGTTTTTGTTATTCGTAATATTGCTGTGCTCATGATCAGAATGAGGGGGCCGAACGGTCATTCGCTGTCCCTGGGTGCGTGGCTGAAGTGGGACTCCGCGATCCGGATTGAACTTGCACTACTGAAAAATAACTATTGCTGTATTGTTGATCCCCCCGCCGGTAACGCATGTGTTGGTTTCAACTGAAGTGCCGCTCACGGGTCTCGCACCCAGCTTTTTATCAGGGAAAGTCTTCCTCCTCAAACTGCGCTCCTGACCCCCGAACTGCAACAACAGCGGCTCCAGGTGGGTCACTGGGACGGCGCTGGAGAGGGAAGATGGCCGCAGTGGCGGCCGCAGGGCCCGATCAAACACCGCGACCCGATCAAGGGAAATGGATGCACCGCCCTGGGCGCTCGAGAGGCTGCAAGGCCAGGGTTATCTTGTGGAGAGGGGGAGGGGAGAAGGGGAGAGGGACACGGCCAGCCGACGATCAACGCGGACACCGAGACTCTTCTCAGCGCGACGTGCGGCACCACGGGGCGAGTCATTCGACGAGCGCGCCCTGAGCACGCACCGTCTGGCGTACGACAAGTCTGGCAAGCACTGGTGAGCCCATCGCTAGGAACTACATCTGGGGCCATGTTGCTGCAGCGTGTGCGTCGTGCGGTGCGTCCATTACCTAGGCCATATGAACTTATATGAACTTCGCGCATCGCGCCACGCGATGCACGATTATCTTCGCGCCCTCGCGCCCCCCCCTTGACAAGGGCAGCCGCTCTGGCCCAGACCGCGACGCGCGAAGCGCGATCATCTTCGCACCCCTGGGGGGGGGGACTGGGGGGCTGCTTCATGGGAGGGCAATATGCGGGGGGGTGAAGAAAGATACGCCCTTCGTGCACCTGCGGGGCACCATGGGGGCTCCTTGCGGGCCCCGGGGCTTTTGCTTAACGTGTCGCGGCGGCGGCCCCGGCGAACACAGTATGCCATGCGAGCGGCTAGCGCGTCGCTCCGCTCCGCGGGACGGGAAGCTGGAAAGGCTCTGGACGTTGACGTCTGGGGACCAGGACGTAGACAGCGTGTCGCGGCGAAGCGTGGTGGGCCAAGACCGGCAGCGCGACAAGCTAAGCCAAAGTTCCTGACCGCATTCGTCGGCCAGGACGTTGCTCATGGCCTGGCGTACGCACACCGCGTGCGCCTCGGCAGGCACCGCACGGGGAGCCAGCGAGGGAAAGGCTGGGCGGCCTGCTCGGCTCGGCGGGGGGGCGCACCAGAGTAGGCTCGCGGCCGACTCGTGCTCGGGGGCCGACGACGGCTCCCGGGCCGCGCCGAGGAGCCCCCCGCCCCCCCCCCCCCCAGAGAGGCTAGCGACATCGGGCAATCTGAAGCCTGGGTCGCCCAACGTCGCGCATGGCGCCCCGCGATGCGCGACGGTGCGCCGCCTTCGCGCTCTTGCGCCGCCACCCTGGAGAAGGGCAGCCGCTCCTGCCCAGACCAGGATGCGCGAAGCGCGACTATCGTCGCGCTACTCCAGGGGTGGGGGCCAGAGACCCTCCTCCTCCTCCTCCTGCTCCTCCTCCTCCCCTTTCTCCTCCTCCTCCTCCTCCTCCTCCTCTTTCTCCTCCTCCTCCTCCTCCTCCTCCTCCTCCTCATTTGCCTCCTCCTCCTCCTATCCTCCTCGTCCCTCTCGTCCTCCCTCTCCTCGTCCTTTTCGTCGTCCTATTCCTCCTCCTCCTCTTCCTCCTCCTCTTCCTCCTCCTCCTCCTCCTCCTCCATCCATCCCTCTCCATATGAATCACTCCTCCCTGTCGAACCCCTTGGCTCGTCGAAAGGGCGGGCCAGGCGTTTCGCTTGAGATTTGCTCACCATGTATGCTCCCGAAGCTTATAATGTGCAACAGCCTTGCGGATAGAGGGCGGGTCGCTTTCAAAATATGGCACTCGCCTTAGCGCCGTGCACATTCGTTTTAAAAGTTTGCAGGAGCTTTCCGGATGGAGGGCGGGCGGTTTTCAAAATGTGGCTTTCGCATTCGCGCCGCGCACACTCGTCATAAACAAGTGCAAGATCTTCACGGATGGATGGCGGGCCGTTTGCAAAACGTGGCTCTCGCCTTAGCGCCGCGCATACAGTGTTCGTCTTGAAAGTTTGCACGAGCTTCATGAACGGAGGGCGGCTCTTTCTCAAAATGTGGTTCTCGCCGCAGCGCCGCGCACATTCGTCGTACAAGCTTTTGACAGCTTCAAGGATTCGCATGGCTAGCGTCCCAGAAATGGCGTGTTGGCACGATGTCGGAATGCAAGGGTGCAGTAGTCACTTAAATTCGTGGTGTTAAAGTCTCAGGAATGGTGTTGTGGCACGATTCAGGATCGTCACGACGCAACAGCAAGTATGATTCGCGGCGCTGACGTCCCAGGAATGGTGTCCTGGCACAGCTCCAGATTTTCAAGCGGTTGTCTTCCAACGGGGCACTTTCCTTAGTAATGAACCCTTGCAGGGACCTGTGAAGAGGGAACTTGACGGAGGATTTATTGCAATATCGTTGATGGGTCTTGGGTTTACGCTTGTCTACCTCCTCCTCCTTCTCCGCCTCCTCCTCCTCCTCCCTCCCTCCCTCCCTCCCTCCCTCCCTCCCTCCCTCGCGCCGACGAGGCCGCGCGCCTCGCCAGCGCCTGCCGCGCCAGCTCCTCCGCGTCCTGGTAGCGCTGCTGTGCCCGGAGCAGCGTCACCAGCCGGTCGAGGGTCGAGATGGTGTCGGCCTCGGGTCAGGCCAACAGCCACCGCCCCTTCACCGCGCGCGGGGGAGGACACCGAGGACAGAGGGAGGAGGAGAACGATGATGATGATGAGGAGGAGGAGAAAGAGGAGGAGAAGGAGAAGGAGAAGGAGAAAGAAGAGGAGGAGGAGAAGGCGGGCTCCCAACTGGAAGGTCAACTCCTCGAGCAGCACCTGAAGGCCTGACGGCCTCATCACCACGCGAGGGCTCGAGGTCTCGAATCCCGACGGCAGATAAGGCGGAGGCAAAGCACTCTCGCACGCCGTGAGTCCTGTGCCCCCTCGGCCCTGAGTATATGAAACGTGCTTAGTCGTTTTTTCATGTGCAATGGCAATGCTGCAGGGTTCTTCTGCGCAAGACAAGGAGTCCAGCAACAACCTCTACCCCCCACCAGGCAGGGAGATTTGGCAGATGACAGCGCATCGCTTCGAGAAGAACAAGAGATTGACACTAATGATGGAGCTGATCCCCCTTCACTGGCATCAAAGAGTAAGCTGGCCGTATCTCTGAGAGGCATTCAACGCATCACAGATCCTCCGCAGAAAACCCAACTGAACGAAAGGAACGATATGTCGTCCGAGAGTTCCGAACCTGAGAAAGCAGACGGTACTGGAATCCTTGGAAACTTCGCCGGCTTCCCCAGAAAAGCGCTCAACCCAGATTGAACTAGAGCTCCTGGAATGATTCGAGCGGGAAAACAGCTTTGGCCAGGCGAGCCATCTTTCCCTGAAGCCCTGGCTCGAACATACTGGGAGCTTGGGGAATCCTCGGCAACTCTTGATAATTGGGGAGGAAGAAGAAGATGAGGAGAAGGAGGAGGAGGAAGGGGAGGGGAGGAGGAGGCGAAGGAGGAAGGGGAAGGGGAAGGGGAGGGGGAGGGGGAGGGGACAAGCTAGGTGCGCTGGCGTCACATCTGACGTCCTACCCCTCCCTCCCATGCCTTACAACGGCGTAGATGTCCTATCTATTCGCGCAGTCGGATGTCGAGCAGGGCAATGATCCCAACAGGGTACGCGATGGATGAAAAAGCATGGCGTAGAAGAGCACGGCAGAGCATAGCATGTCATAGCATGGCATAGCATTGCGTAGTGAAGCATTGCATCACAAAACATAGCAGCGTAATGCATGGCATCGCACAACGGTGCACAACACAACAACGCATTGCATGCCGTGGCATGGCACCAGATGACTTGGAAGGTTAATGTCCCGTTTACGTGTCCGCCGCAACCGTGCCTGTCGATGTTGACGCTTTCGAATGCCAAGTGCCGTCCGGAGGCGCGGGAACGAGGCCAGCGCTGCAGTGGGAGCACGATTTTGAATTACCGAAGCGCGGAAATGAGGGCGGCGCTGCAGCGGGAACACCCTTTTGGAAGAACCAGAAAAGACCATATTGATGAAACACATAATTAGCCAAACCTGAACAATAAGCTCTGTTTTGTGAAACAAAAAATACGCTGAGAGGACGGGACACTCTCTGGACAGAGTCACGGGAGAGAGGGGGGTAGTATTCATACTGTACAATTGTGGAGGAGGAGGAGCAGGAGGGGGGGAGGACGAGCTGGGGAGGCTCCCTCCGGAGGGGCTTCTGGCAGACAAGGCGCCTTCTTGGAAGACCCCCCCACTGGTCCTGCTCCGTTCTTCACCCTACAGTCGGGCTGCTGAACGTTGGAACGCTAACTAAGGAACCAAGACCCTCTTTGGCACCAAGAGCGCCTGGGCGCACGAGGAGGAGCTAGAGGAACGACCACGGAAGGACCTGACAGCGAGCCTTTTCCGAAGCCAAAGCGGTCCAAACTTCGGCGTCTTGGCTGCACCACAAGCATAAGCACAATCATAAGCATAAGCACAATCACACGCATAATCATAAACATAAGCACAAACAGACGAATAAGCATAAGCATAAAGCATAAACATACTCATAATCACAAGCATAATCATAAGTGTAGTCCTAAGTGTAAGCAGAAACGTAACCATTATCATCATCACACGTGTACTCACAATCATAAGCATAGGCAACATCATCCACACTATTACAAGCATAATCATAATCGCAAGCATAAGCATAACCATAAACACAAGAACTGTCATAATCATACGCGTGAGCAAAGGCAGACGCATAAACATAATCATAAGCATGAGCAGAAGCAGACGCGTAAGCATACGCATAAACATAAGCATAGCCATAATCATAAGCATCATCCTAAGCATACGCACAACCATACGCAACAGCGCAGGCATAAACATGAACATAATCGTAAGCATAATCGTCGGAGTAAGCATACGCATTAAGCCTCAGCATCAACATACTCATAAGCATAGTTACACGCATACTCATGAGCATACGCATACGACACATCATAAGCATACTCATAATCGTAAGCAGCACGATGCAACACTCATGGACATAGTCATAAACATAATCATAATCATACTGACGATACTAAGCATAAGCAGAATCATAAGCATACGTATACGCATAACCATAATCGGAAGCATACACATACGCATACGAGTATCAATAAGCACAATCATACGCATAATCATACTCATAAGCACAAGCAGACGAATAAGCATAAGCAAAAGCATACACATACTCATAATCACAAGCATAATCATAAACGTAGTCCTAAGTGTAAATAACAAATATCATCGTCATACGTATACTCACAATCATAAGCATAGGCAACAGCATCCACACTATTACACGCATAAGCATAATCGTAATCATAAGCATAACCATAAACACAAACACAGTCATAAGCATACGCATGAGCAAAGGCAGACGCATAAACATAATCATAAGCATGAGCAGAAGCAGACGCGTAAGCATACGCATAAACATACATATAGCCATAATCGTAATCACCATCCTAAGAATACGCACAATCATACGCAAAAGCGCAGGCATAAACATGAACATAATCGTAAGCAGAATCGTCGGAATAAGCATACGCACTAAGCCTCAGCATCAACATAATCATAAGCATACTTACACGCATACTCATCCACATACGCGTACGACACATCATAAGCATACTCATAATCGTAAGCAGCACGATGCAACACTCATGAGCATTGTCATAACCATGACCATAATCATATTCATACTGGTGACAATAAGCATAAACATAATCATAAGCATACGTATGCGCATAATCATAATCGGAAGCATACACATACGCATACGAATATCCAGAAGCATAATAATAAGCATAATCATAAGCACAAACATAAAGTAGGCAACATCATGCCTGATTGCACGTACAGCGTAGTCTGGCAACAAAAAAACGTCGTAACCGTTGTTTGTTCTCGGGCCTGCAATTCGGCGAAATCGTCGTAACATTCTCGGGTCTAACATGTCAATCCTTAGCCAGTAAGCTCAAGAGCGCTTACCACCGAGGCCACACACCCAGTTCGGAGAGTCTGGGGCGAGCCCATATTTTGCCGTGTCACGAAATACCAAATATTTCAGCAGCGCTGGAGAAAACGTCATCTTAGATTCTGAGACATTGCACTCCGACGTTGACGGCATGGCACACGAGAAGACTGCAGAATACACGCGTGCTTCATCCTGGAGCACGACCGCGAGAAATTTCCCCAGCACAGCGGGACCAATCGCGTCGCCGACGGCCCCCATGAGAAGTAGCTGGCGCCTTGGCTTTGGCCCCACCCGGGCTCGAACATGACGAAGGAAACGCACCCGCAGAGGATCAGATGATCAAAGACTACATCGAGAAGAACTTCACATCTCCATCCACTGAGAGCAAGGTGCTGATTTGGAAAGCCTCGTTGTCGCTACAAGCGTCGATCGAAGCCTTACAACGTGTAGTCGAACGCCGCGAGACACACCAAGCACAGATCACAGCATTAGAGAACAATGTGATACCTGTGGGTGTGAGGCCATTCACAGTATCGTACGATCGCCATTTCTCGATATCAACTCAACTGGGATGGATTTCGAGTTACACATCGACCTCTCGAATGGCAGCACTCGCGAGGCGAAGAAAGCAGCATACACCCAACACTTGCTGATTCAAAAACGCTTGGGTGTTATGGCTTTGGATTCTCAGCGCAGGGATCTCAAGGAAAAAGCATGTCGGTCGACTTTCGTGGACATGTGTTGTGCGATCGAGAAATACAGGGCCTCAGCGTTCGAGTTTTTACATCTCGACGACGACCCAGAACTGAATCTAGAGGCGGTTCGGCTTCTTCCTCAACTGGCCGGGCTATACAAGAAGATCGTGTACCAAGCGGCGGCCAGAAAACAATCCAAGTTAGACAAATCCCAGCGTGAAGAAGCCAAGAAACAACGTGTTACCGAGAGTGTGCCGAACAAGAACCCCAATGAGTTGCTCACCCTGGTGATTGATTCCCGGATCGCCGAGTCGAAAAAGAAGGCTAACAATAAGAAGCAACCATCTTCGAGACCAAAGGGTTCGTCGTCTGCGCAAGTTGCGTCTTCGAGCTCCCCCGTGCCAGCCTCAAGGCGGTGGGCGCGGCTGTAAGTATCGAGTCGTCTGGGAAGAAGTCTCGCCTGCATGGCGAAGGTACCTATTCGTGCTCGTGCCCGCCCAACTGTGCGCATCATAAATCAATGGTGCGACATTTTCTGTGCCTCACTACCGGTCTCAATGCTCAGCAACGGATGACACTATTGGCGTGCGGACAAGGCCGTCCGGGCGTTTGTCATAGATTATTCTAGGACATCCGCGCATTTTCCAGCAGCAGGTGAACTTACATGGGACGTCGAATTCTTATGCCGCCATCACTGGAAACATATATTCAATTTCAACCGTAAGCCGCCTGTGGAACCTGTTTCTCGTGCTCTTCTGGACCTCCGTCACAAAATCGGGTGGAAACAATATTTCAAGAACACGGGAAACCTTCGGTTTAATGGAGACAGACCCGTTCGAAGCCGCCGCGCACTGTCCCATAATTACGCTGGCGGGCTGGATGTGTCTGCCCAGTCGTTCATCCAGGATGTGCACAACGAGGTTTGGAAAGCCGCGGTGCTATCCAAGGTCCAGCACCGACGACCTCCACAGCCCAAGCTGATCAGGCACGGTCTCTTCAAGATCAGAGCGGGGTTGTGGGGGATATCGCCTACCGACAAAAACGGCGGATCTGCCATCATGCGAAAATCAGGAATCCAATTCAGCTTCGATGACGCATTGCAGGATCGGACGAAATACAGGTACATCGAATATTTGGATCCAGTTGCAATGTTGCAGATATCGCGATGTGGCTCGCGAGATCTCAATGTATGGGGAGGACGAGCCGAATCACCAGCTCTTTCGGCATCTGGTCTCTTCGCTGCACGAGAGCCCGCAGAAGGTAATGCACAGACTGGGCACCACAACGAAGACCCGTTAATGTGCGGGGTCGTGCAAGCTTCGCGTGCTACACTGCATGCCGAGACGATCTCCGCTAGCGCCCATGATGCACTTCGTGTCGGCCATGCTCCGACCTAAATTGTCGGGCCTCCATCACACTTTACGCGGTTCGCCAGATTTTCTGGCCAAGGTGAAGACCTTGAATACCAGCTCTCACTATGTACTGGTAAAGCTGGACGTGAAGGAGTACCTCATGAGTGGGACTCACGACGTACTCGTCCAGCAGAACTCAAAACTCTTCGTCGGTGCTGAGCTCTACCGGTATCGCGACGCATTGAAGTGTGTACTTGAGGATCAGTTCGCCTCAACAAGTTCGTCATCACCAATTTTCCAAGTGACGTGCGGCTCGGGCATGGGCGTCTCTTGCTCTGGCGAGGTCAGCGACGCCTCCCTGTACTTTCTCGCTGAGCATGACATGCTGGCCGATACCCACTTCAGGTTCCACTGTGGGTTGAGAGCGCATTTCAGCTTCAACGACGACGTCTTTGCAGTGCTGGGCGACCCTCGGAAAGACGTGGATGCAGTTAAGATCCAGCTTTCTGCGTCCTCCTGTCCATTCGTGGTCGACGTCGAGACTGTGCGCGAATCGAGAGTACCGTTTCTAGACGTCTTCGTTTCAAAGCCTCGGAAACTTGGTGCGACGGGAGCTCTGGATTACAGCCTGTATCAAAAGCACACGTCTCAGTGGCTCCCCTCTGCCCAGCGACAGCATGCACCATCCTGGCATCCGCTCTGCGCGGCCGAAGCAGATGATTGCACGTTGTCGTCGACTCTGCAAATCATCTTCCCAATAAGCTAATGAGCACGTCTGCATTTCTTTAGCCCAACTTAAGCGAGCTGGCGCCTGCCCGTATCCACTGCAAGAGCTGGCATATCCGAGCCTTCCCAAACCGTCCAAACTAGGGGGCAAGCATGAGACAGTGTACTTTGTGACTTGTGTTGCCTTGTTACCCGCAGTGGCTCAGCGCAGGTCTGGGCAAAATCACTCGCAGATTGAATGCTGTGTGAGCCCCACGCCTTGGCTTGGCTGTCAGGCTGAGTTGGAGGTTAGACGACCCGCACATCAGTGCCATACTCACGAGGCCCAATGACACGATACAGCCACACGCCTTGGATTACACGGTGATCCTGGCTGTGTAGCGCGTTTTTGGAGGTTGGTTGGGGCTGGATGGAGGATCTAGCATGACCATAAAAGTAGAAAGCAGAATTCCTGATTGCACGTAAAGCGTAGCCTGGCAGCAACAACGACGAAATCGTCGGAAACCTTCTTCTCGGGGTTGCAACTCGGCGAAAGCGTCCATTCTTCGGGTCTGCAGCAGCATGCCAGTTGTAACATTTCGATCCTTGGCCAGTGGGCTCGAGAGCGCTTACCACCGAGGCCACACACCCAGTTCGAAGAGTCTGAAGCGAGCCCACATTTTGCCGTGTCACGAAATGACAATTATTGCACCACCGCTGTAGAAAGCATCGTCATCATCATCATCATCATCATCATCATCATCATCATCATCATCATCATCATCATCATCATCATCATCATTATCATCATCATCACCAGTATCAGCATCAGCATCAGCATGAGCATCACCACCACCACCATCATCATCAGCAGCATCAGCATCAGCATCAGCATCAGCATCAGCATCAGCATCAGCATCAGCCTCCTCATCATCACCATCATCATCCTCATCATCAGCATCATCACAAGCATCAGCAACATCATCATCATCATCAGCATCATCATCATCATCATCATCATCATCATCATCATCAGCAATAATCATCGGCATCAGCATCATCAGCATCAGCATCAGCATCCGCATCATCACCAGCAGCAGCATCAGCATCATCATCCTCATCCTCCTCCTCATCATCATCATCAGCATCATCATCATAATCGTCAGCACCATCATCATCAGCATCATCATCATCATCATCAGCATCAGCATCAGCATCAGCATCATCATCATCCTCCTCCTCATCATCATCATCATCATCATCATCGTCCTCATCCTCCTCCTCCTCCTCAGACACCTCCTCCTCCTCCTCCGCGTCCTCGTCCTCGTCCGCCTCCTCCTCCTCCGCCTCCTCGTCCTCCTCGTCCTCCTCCTCCTCCTCCTCCTCCTCCTCAGCCATCGTGCCGTTCCCAAACCGTTCGCCGCTGGGCCGCCTTGCGCCGCGCCCGCCGTCGGTCCCTGGGGCAGATGGCGCACGGGCACCGTGAGCTGCAGTGCGCGCTGGAGGCCGCCCGCGGGGCGGCGCTGGCGGTGCACGCGGCTGCTGGCCTCTCGCGGCGCACAGCGGAGGCATCCCGCCTCCTGCGTGCCGCCGAGGGACTTTGCCGCGCGGCGGTGGCGAGCCTTCGCGGCTCCGCCACGTCGCCGCCCGCGCCCGCGCCCGACGCCGCGCCTCCCCCGAGGCGGCGGCGACGAGGGCGAGGGGGCCGCGGGGCGGCTGCCGCGGGCCGCGCCGCGCCTGGCGCGGCGGCCGAAGAGGCGAGCGCCCGCCCTGGAGAGAGACTGGCCGCACCCATGGCGGCGGAAGCGGCTGGCGTCGGCCGCGGGCCGAGGCGGCGGCGCCGCCGCCCTCGCCCCGCACCTGCCGCTGCACGTCATGATGTTGCTGCTGCTGGTCTTCCTCTCATGGTGCTGGACACTACGCAGGTGGAGGAGGAGCTGGACGACGAGTGGGCCGACGGTGGCCGCCCAGCACGCCCTGGCCGTGGCGATGCTGGCGCGGCGGCGGCCTGCGATGGCGCTGGCTCCCTGGCGGCTGGCGCCGCGGCGGAGCCCTCCGAGGCGGCCCCCTTCGCGGCGATCGCCCTCGCGCACGGGCTTTCGCCAGAGCTCGCCGCCGCCCTCGCCGCGGCCGTTCGCGCCCAGCGGGACCGTGCCCTCGCTGGCGGAGCCCGCGGCGGTGCCTCATGAGGGAGCCGTTCGAGGCCGGGGCGGCGGCTGCGGCGGCGTCCGGGGCCCCCTCGTCCTCGTCTTCGGCATGTCCTCGATCATGGGCACGGTAGCTCGCGGCGCGGAGCTGGCCGACTAGGTGCGGGCCGTGCCGTGTGCTGGAGCGGCTCGGAAAACTGCGGTCTTTCGGGCCCTCGGGGCACTTCGGGAACCGTCCTTGGTTCCCCTAGTGCGGGTGGGTGGGGCCCGCCTGGGCCCTCGCCCGCCCTGCCGCGGCGGGTGGCGGGGCCCTTGGGGGTCGCCGTCGCCGTGTCTGGCGGTGCGTTGTCTGGTCATGGCTTCCTCCTCGGAGGCCAGCGACTGGGCAGCTCGCCCTGGTCCGTCGGGGGGGGTGCCCTCGTCGCCGACGGCCGCGGGTGCCAGCGGGATTCCCGCGCGCTCGGCTCGTTGTCGGGCGCTCGGGCGGCGCGCCGAGACAGACGGCCCGCCGCGCTAGTGGGTGCGCTCCTCCTCCTCCTCCTCCTCCTCCTCGTCCTCCTCCTCCTTCTCCTCGTCGCCGTCCTCCTCCTCCTCCTCCTCCTCCTCCTCCTCCTCTTCCTCCTCTCCTCCGCGTCTTCCTCCTCCTACTCCTCCGCGTCCTCGACCATCTCCTCCTCCTCATCCTCCTCCTCCTCCTCCTCTTCCTCCTCCTCCTCCTCCTCCTCATCCGTCCACGTCCTCGTCCTCGTCCTCGTCCTCGTCCACGTCCTCGTTCTCCTCCTCCTCCTCCTCATCCTCCTCCTCCTCCTCTCGTCGTCCTGCTGCTCCTCCTCCTCCTCGTCCTCTTCGTCCTCTCCTCCTCCTCCTCCTCCTCCTCCCTCCTCCTCCTCCTCATCATCCGCCTCCTCGTCCTCGTCTCGTCCTCGTCATCCTCGTCCTCGTCTTCCTCCTCCTCCTCCCTCCTCCTCTCTTCTCTTCCTCCCCCTCCTCCTCCTCCTCTCCTCCTCCTCCTCCTCCTCCTCCTCGTCCTCCTCCTCCTCCTCTCCTCCTCTCCTCCTCCTCCTCCTCGTGATCGTCTCGTCCTCGTCCTCGTCCTGGTCCTCGTCCTGTCCTCGTCTTGCCTTGTCCGTGTCCTCCTCCTCCTCCTCTCCTCCTCCGCCTCCTCCTCCGCCTCCTCCTCCTCCTCCTTCTCATCGTCATCGTCCTCGTCCCGTCCTCGTCCGCGTCCTCCTCCTCCTCCTCCTCTCTCCTCGTCCTCGTCCTCGTCCTCGTCCCCCTCCTCCTCCTCCTCCTCCTCCTCCTCCTCCTCCTCTCGTCTCGTCGTCCGTCCGCCTCCTCTCCTCCTCATCCTCCTCGTCCTCGTCCCGTCTTCATCCCCTCCTCCTCCTCCTCCTCTTCCTCCTCCTCCTCCACCTCCTCCTCCTCTCGTCCTCCTCCGCCTCCTCCTCCTCCTCCTCCTCCGCGCCCTCGTCCTCGTCCTCGTCCTCGTCCTTCTCCGCCTTCTCCTCCTCCTCCTCCTCCTCCTTCTCCTCCTCCTCCTCCTCCTCCGCCTCCTCCTCCTCATCTCCTCCTCCTCCTCTTCCTCCTCCTCTCCTCCTCCTCCTCCTCCTCTCCTCTTCCTCCCTCCTCCTCCTGCTCGTCCTCGTCCTCGTCGCGTCCTCGTCCTCCTCCTCGTTCTCCTCCTCCTCCTCCTCCTCCTCCTCCTCCTCCTCCTCCTCCTCCTCCTCCTCCTCATCGGTATCGTCCTCGTCCTCCTCTCAGGCAGGCACGTGCCAAAACGCAGGCTGCTTTCGCCCCCCTGAGGCCCCAGCGTGGGCGGGCCCCAGCTCGGTCTCCCTGGCCTCCAGCGCGCGCCTCGTCGGGGCGCGGTGGGGGAGGCGTCCCCGTCGGGCACGCGCGAAGCGGAGGGCACGATGACCCAAAGATCCGAGGATATGATGCTTTCAGTATGCCGTTTTTTCCTGGATTTCGGCCTCCCGGGTCCGTTGTCGGGCCAGGGGACCATCAAACATGGATCCGGGACGAAAAAACACCCCGGCCCCGGGGGAAGGGGTGGGGACCTCTGGGGCCACGGATTGAAACAATTATATCAGCGGATGTCTGGGGAAGGGGTTGGAGGACGCAGGCTGCACACCTGCACATACGCTTCGTGAAGGCGCGGAGGGGAAGCGTTCGCGTCGGGCACGCGCGAAGCGGAGGGCACGAGGAAGGCCTCGCCGGCTGCACACCTACACCGCAGCCTGCACCTGCGCCTCGTCGAAGCGCGGGAGGGAAAGCGTCTCCATCGGGCACGCGCACAGCGGAGGGCACGATGAAGGGATCGGAGGACGCCGGCTGCACACCTACACCCAAAGCTCGACCTGAACCGTGTTTTCCGTGTTCGTTTTTCTTCGTCCTGCCTTAGCTGCAAAACGCGAGATCGAAACGAAACAGGTCCACGAAATCGCCAAAAAACGCCGTTTAGGTCGAGCCCTGCCGGCACCTGCGCCTCGTCGAGGCGTGGGGGGGACGAGTTCCCGTCAAGCACACTCGAAGAGGAGGGACGAGGAACCTACACCGATCCTGAGCCCAGGATCGGCGTATGTGCCAGCAAGGATGACGTACACACCGGTCCTAGGCCCAGGACTGGACTGGCCAGGATCGGCGTAGGCATACAGACAATTGGCGCCCTCCGTATGAGGAGGAGGAGGAGGAGGGGGAGGAGGAGGAGGAGGAGGAGGAGGAGGAGAGGAGGAGGCAAAGGAGGAGGAAAGGAGGAGGAGGGAGGAGGAGGAGGAGGAGAGGAGGAGGAGGAGGAGGAGGAGGAGGAGGAGGAGGAGGAGGAGGAGGAGGAGGAGGGGGAGGAGGAGGAGGAGGAGGAGGAGGAGGAGGAGGAGGAGGAGGAGGAGGAGGAGGAGGGGGAGGAGAAGGAGGAGGAGGAGGAGGACGAGGAGGATGGGAGAAGGAGGAGGAGGAAGAGGAGGAGGAGGAAGAGGAGGAGGACCATAAGAAAACAAGGGTGCATCAGCGATACTGCAATACATCCTCCTGGCTGAAGCCCCCTCGTCAAAAGTCCCTGCAAACATCATTTTCCACCTAAGAATCCCCATGCGCCTGCCGTTCAAACGTGAACGCTGTTTTGAGAACGAACCGCCCTCCATCCGTGTAGCTGCTGCATCGGCTTTCTCTTCTACGGACAAAACCCACCTGCCCTCTTGGCGGAGGTGGCCTGGTAGGCTTCGGCCCCTGAGGCGCCTGGCGCATCTGGTGCGCGCAGCGCACCTGGCAAGCGCAGCGCAGATCGCGTTGGCGTTGGCTCCCAATGGATGTCCGACCTCTGCCTGGGCCGAGTATCGGGTGCTGCTCATCTACTTATTTGGCGGGAGAGCGACTGGAAGTGAGCGGGACAGCTTGTGAGATTCCTCTTGGGGACTCGACCCCTCCCCTGCCCCCTTCCTTGGGTCCAGACGTCCACACTGCGAGGCGTTGAAGTGGCCACGGTACCCAAGATGGCTCCAGGATGGCCTCACATAACCCAGGATGGCCTCCAAGATGACACAATATAGTCCAACACGGCTCAATCTGACCTCCAACATGCCTCCAAGAGACTGCGAGACCGCCCCAAGGCGGGTCCAAGTGGATTCGGAGCCTCTTGTGGATACTCCCGAGGTGTTCAAATCACCCAACAGCACTGTATTCAATGATGTCGGCGAACTTGCAGTTTCGCTCCCCGTGGGCTTCAGAGAGTTCAGGATGGCGCCGAGATCACAGACTAGAGCCTCCAAGAGGGACCCACAAAGACTCCACACACACCCGAGAGCAAAGAGGGCTTTAGGAGACGAGACGCCTGACTCCGAAGGGTCGAGGCTAATCAGCGAAGTTTCCTAGTCAGTGACGCCCTCAAGATGGCCCAATGGGCCCCCGAGGCTGTAAGAGGGGACCAAGAGAGCCCCAAATGCCTCCATCAAGGACTCAACAGCGCCCGAAGTTGGCCCCAATAAGTCTTCAAGGGGCGCTCAGATCGAAAGACCCGCGACTGCCTTTATGGTTGACTCCTGGGTCTGCTCATGCTGATCCCGAGCTCCAGTTCGGCGACTGTCCCACATGTTTGTCCCACTGCATGCGCATAATGTTCCCCTGTTGGATCGTTTCTGGATGGGCTGCAGTTGTATACCCTCGACGCTATAGCTTGAGAAAATGTCAGGGGGGAGCCCCATTTTGAAGAGCCCTCTATGCTTGGACGGGTTGGAAGATGTTAGAACGAAAGTGCGCGGCCCTCGGACGGGAACTACGCTTGAAAACGGGCTGCCCTCCATCCTTCCAGCTCTTGGAAGCTTCTACGACGCATGCGCGCGGCGCTGGGGCGAGAGCCGCATTACGAGAACGGCCCGCCCCGTATCTCTGTAGCTGTTGCGAATCCGCCATCGTGCTCCTGGGCACGGAGTGGGCGTGTGCCCAGGTCCGTTGCCTCATCCCTGAACCCCAATCCTCGCTCCAGCGTGTTCTCAATGGTCGCTGACACCGAACTCACAAATCTCACTGGGCTTGTCGCGTGCCCCCTGGGGTCCCCTGCATCTCCCAACGTGATTTGTTCGGGTCCCAGAGGGCCCCAAGACAGGCCAAGAGAGCTTCAAGAGACTTCCAGGATGGTCCAAGTGGGCTTCGTGACGCCCAGATATCGCTCTAACACGCCCAAGATGGCCCCCAAACGGTCCAAGATACCTCCAAGACGCCCCAAGAGGCCTCCCGAGAGGACCCCAAGCGGCAAACATTATTGATTTCCTTTCGGATGTTGAAGATTTTGGGCGTTCTCGCCTTTCCGGCTTCCCGACGCTCCAAGACGGCCCAAGAGGAAGATCGCTCCAAGAGGCCTCCAAGAGGGCCCTAAAACGGCCCAACTGGGCCCCAAGACAGCCCACGAGGCGCCCCAAGACGGCTGCAAGAGGTGGCCCAAATGGAAGCCCGAGCGGACAGTTCGAGCCCTCGGCCCAAAGGGCCTCCAGGAGGCCCCAAGAAGCCCCCAAGAGGCCCCGAGAGGCCCCCAAGAGGCCCAAAAAGGGCCCCAAGAGGCCCAAAAAGGCCCCCAAGAGACCTCCAAGAGGCTCTCAAGAGGCACCCAGGAGGCCCCAAGAGGCTCCCAAGAGGCTCCCAAGAGGCTCCCCCAAGAGGCTCCCCAGAGGCCCCCCAAACTGCCCCCAAGAGGCACCCGAGAGCGCTCCGAAGAGACCCTAGGAGGTATCCCTGAGAACTCTGACCCGCAACCCAGGCACGGCGGCGGGATGGGCCGAAGGCCATTCCCTAGATCCGCTGCCCCCGGTTGACTTATCACAAGGGCGCCCAGCGTGATGAAAGTCTGTTGTGGTTTTTGGTTCTTTTTGACCCCCCCCCCCTGGGGCTTCGGCCCTGCGCGCCAGCCACCTGGAAAGCTCCCCAAATCCCCCTCGCATGGCCCAAATCGTCTCTGATTGGCCAGCGTGGCCTCCAAGATGCCTCCAAAGACGCCTCCAAGACAGACAAGAAGACTCCAAGAGCCCTCACTGGCTCCCAGATGCACCCAAGACGGCCCAAGATGCACCCAAGACGGCCCAGGATGGCTCCAATATGGCTTAAGACGACCCGAGAGGCCCCCAAGATGCCTCCCAGACGGCCCTAGGCCTCCAACAGGTCCTCCAGGATGGCCCGACGAGGCCAACATCATTGATTTTCTTATGGTTTGCTCATTTTCGGTACTCCGGCGGCCCAAGACGGCCCAAGAGCCCACCAAGATCGCCCCCGGAACGCCCAAGCGGCCTCCAAGATGGCTCCATAACGGCCCGAGAGGCCTCCAAGACGGCCCCAAGAGGGCCCCAAGAAGACCCAACATGCCTCCAAGACGCCCAGGATGGCCTCACAGCCGGCCCTGAAGCGCCTGGAGAGGGCCCAAAGACGGTCCGGAAAGACCCCCAAGACGGCTTCCGACAGCGTCAGACGTCAGGAACGCCCTACGACGGCCAAAGAGTCCCCCAAGAAGCTCACAAATGCCCCCAAGAGGCCGAAGGAGGCCCCCAGAAGGCCTCCGAGAGGCGCCCAAGAAGCTCCTGAGAGACCCCAAGGGTGCCCCAACAGGCTCCCAAGAAGCCTCCTCCTCCTCCTCCTCCTCCTCATCCCTTTTCCTCCCTCTCCTCTTCTTTTTCTTATGTTTATTTGTTCTATGTTTCTTCTTCTTTGTCTTTTTCTTTTTCTTTGTCTTATTATTATTATTATTACTATTATTAGTATTATTAGTATTAGTATTATTATTAGTATTATTAATATTATTATTAATATTATTATTATTATTAGTATTATTATTATTATTATGTCTGCCCCCTCGTGTTCCCCGAAGGGTTTCCACAACGGCTGGGGGAACAGACCGTCCAATAGGTTGGCCGAGCCATAGCCACAATCTTCAGCCACATACGCGCTTCCCAAAATACGGGGGGTGGCGGTGACTCGCCGTAGGCGTCTTCGATATCACGCTCCTGGACCAAAAGTGGTGAAGAAGTCTCAGGCATAATGCCCCGCCCGCCCTGACGGCATGACCCGTGGTGCGACGAGGAGGAGCTATGTATATGGAAAACAAATTCTGAGAGATGGAGATGATGGGCGATGGGGGGAGGAGCGAGATTGGACGGGGGGGAAGAGCGGAGGGGTAGAGGTGGAGGGCAAAGGAGAGGAAGAACGCATCTTTTCTCGCAGAGGCCCCCGTCCTCAACATGCGCCTGAAGCCACTGCGCAGCGCAGTGGTGAGAGACAGCTGGCTCTGGACGGGTCTCAGGGCTTGCGGACAGACACAGGACAGAGCTGAGGGACAGTGAGGTGGCATAGAGGGAAGAAGGAATGGGAAATGGAGACAGGGTGGACGAGCAATGGGGGAGGGGGGACGAGGGGGAGAGGAAGGGAACGGTAGGAATGAAGGAAGAGGGTAGAAGAAGGTGAGGGGAAGACGGGAGGAGCGCAGCTGGAGCAGGGGCAGGAGCAGGAGGAGCTGGACGTAGATGAGGAGGAATAGGAGCACGAGGAGGACCGGGAAGCCGATATTCCTTGGTTGTGTCAGTGGCTTCGGGCACGAGCAGTGACGGCATGAGTGCGACTTTCAACGAGGGCAAAAAATCCACCCCGATAATAACCACCCCGACACGCCAAGTCGTTTAGTAAACGCGCCCAATGGAGGAATCGAACAGGGCAGGGCTGTTTAGTAAACGCCCAGGGCCGTCTAGTAGACGCCAATTGCCTGGTCCGGGTGGTTTTTCCCCCCTCGATTTCAGTCAGTGAGCTACCCAGGGGGCTCAGCGGCAGCGGCGGCTGCTCCAGCTGCGGCACCAGTGGCGCCGGCGCCCCGGCAGCCCCAGAGGGAGTGAGAGAGGACGCCGCGCTGGCCCCTCGTGGACCAGGAGGCGGCCGAAAACGACAGTACTCAACTCGATGCCATCAGTGCCGCCGTCATGAGCGAGTCCGAATGTAGTGCACCTTCCCAGGCATATTGACGAAACGCTGAAGGACAGCGCGCGGGAGAACGGCAAAGCAGTGGTCTCGTTTCCGAAAGACAGAAGCCAATACAAGGATATGAAAGAGCCCATGAAATTGCTGAAGTAAGGCAGCCCCGTCCCAGGAGAGGCAAGATTCCGGATGTGTTTCCAGTGCCCTGAATACGACAAAGTCCCTTCAATACAATATGTAGTTCTGATAAATCCATCTGAACAGCAATCTTCCCTCTCGGCAAAAGAAAAGTAGTGGATTGAACTCCGAGAGTCTTAGAGGAAAATTCCACCACCCCATCATGGCGTAGGTGGTCTAATGGTATCTTTCTTCTATCTTCCAAAACCCGTTCTTCCCTATCGCCCTGTCGGGAAGGGATTTATTCCTACCCCCCCTCCCTCCCAAAGGTCTAGATGGGGGGGGGCATGGGCGCGATTGGTTAGAGGTTCCTTCGTTGCTCAAGATGAATCCAAGAGGACCTCCGATGCTCCAAGGGGGCCTTCCAAGACGGTTAAAGATAGCCGAAGATGGCTCAATATTACTTACGACATACCTCCGAACGGCCCTAACATGGCCACAAGAAGGGCCCAAGTGCTCTCGGAGCCTCCCAGGGACCCCCCAAGAGGCCAAATTCTTCAAACACCTAGGGAAGACTCATGATTTGTGCCTTATCGCCTTTTCGCTTCCGATCGAGGCCTCAAAATCGCCCCAAGACGGCCCAAGAGAGCCCCACGAAGGGTCCAAGACGGCCCCAAGAGCGCCCAAGAGCGCCCCACGAGGCATTTATGAGGGTTCCTGAGGATGGGCCCAAATTTAATACCCCCCTCTTTCGATCGACGCCCTATTACAAGATGGCCCCAAGAGGCCCTCCAGGGCCCCCAAGAGGGCCCCAAGAGGAACCCTATAGGGCCCGTAAGCGCCGAAAAATAGCCCCAAGAGGGCCCCATGATGGTCCAAGTGAGCTGCCACGGAGCTCCTATGTCGAAAAATCCTAGAAAGCATGTATGGTTGAATCCTGGGCCTGCTCAAGCTGATCCCGATGTTCCGTTGCACGGCTGCCCCTACTCTTTGTTCCACTGCATGCTCCCACGCTTCCCTGATCAATGCAACTCGCCTGGGCATCGCTTCTGGATTGGCTGGTGGGGATACGCGAAGCGTTGGTAGTATGGTATCCAGCTTGCGTGAAACACATCTGGAGGAGGCCATATAATCCTTCACTTCAAGTGTCCATCTCACGAATAAATAGGAGCAAGGTCCGGCAAAAAAAATTATCCCGGCAAAGCATGTGTAGAAGCATATCTGAAAGCATTCCCCTTAAGATTCAGATGAAAATCCAGTTGTAGAATTCTGCTGTTCTCGCAGTCGTAGTCGCATTCGCGATGACAGTCGCAGCGGCAACGGCAGTCGCAGTCACAGCCTCAACCTCAGCCTGCCTCAGCCTCAGCCTCAGCCTGCCTCAGCCTCAGCCTGCCTCAGCCTCAGCCTCAGCCTGCTTCAGCCTCAGCCTCAGTCTGCCTTCAGCCTCGGCCTCAGCCTCAGCCTGCCTCAGCCTCAGCCTGCATCAGCCTCAGCCTCAGCCTCAGCCTGCCTCAGCATCAGCCTGCCTCAGCCTCAGCCTCAGCCTGCCTCAGCCTCAGCCTCAGTCTGCTTCAGCCTCAGCCTCAGTCTGCCTTCAGCCTCGGCCTCAGCCTCAGCCTGCCTCAGCCCAGCCTGCCTCGACCGCAGCATCAGCCTGCCTCAGCATTCAAAATGTGGCCCAGGAAAGGGAGTTCTGGGAAGTCGAAGAGCACGAAGTGGCCTACAGTTGGCTACGGGCATTCAAAATGTGGCCCGGGAATGGAGTTCTGGGAACTCGAAGAGCACGAAGTGGCCTACAGTTGGCTCCGGGCATTCAAAATGTGGCCCGGGAATGGAGTTCTGGGAACTCGAAGAGCACGAAGTGGCCTACAGTTGGCTCCGGGCATTCAAAATGTGGCCCGGGAATGGAGTTCTGGGACTCGAAGAGCACGAAGTGGCCTACAGTTGGCTCCGGGCATTCAGAATGTGGCCCGGGAATGGAGTTCTGGGAGGTCGAAGAGCACGAAGTGTGTGACTGTTGGCTTAAAACGACTTCTGCGGCACCCTGTCCGGCACCCGCCCAGACCCCCCTGTGGAGTCATCTGCTGCTCTCTTTTTACCCCATTAGAAACCTATCAGTCTTCGCTGTTAGGTAACAATGCCTTTTGTAATCGCCACCCGCCAGGGCTTTTCCAGGAGCCTCACGACAAGCGGATCTCGGAGGAAAGCGCAGCAGTGTACCGGAGGCTGACCGAGGCTGATCGAAAGACGCAGAGCAGGAAACCCTGGCCGAGGAGCGACAGCGATAGAGACGCGACAAGGACCCCACGTCTTCACGAGGGCCGTCGGCCAAGTCGCATCAGCTGGGGGCCACATCCGGCCGGTCACGGAGCCAGAGAGGGCAGCCCGTGCAACCGGCAACGCGGTGACCATCGCTCTCGCTCCACGCGCCCAGGGCCCAAGAGGAACGGCACCAGATCGTGAGGGCCAGCGGCTCTTTCGAAGGCAGAGCTGGCGAACTGGGAGGCCGCCAGGGCGGCTGCACCGAGGCCCAAGGACAGGGCGGCCCCTGCCGGCGGGCAGGCGGGTCCGAATCCCGAGGCCAGGCTGAGGGGAGAGACCGAAAGCAACGAGCGAAGCGGGCCGCAGTCCCCGAGGAAGAGCGCGAAGACCCCGAGGAGAACGCACAGCACCCAGCCCTGAGGGCAAGCAAGGGACTTTCCAAGGGCCACGGCGAGTCCCGCGGCGGCCGGCGGCAAGAGCAAGGGCAGAGGTGGGGAGAAAGGTGCTGGCAGAAAGCTAGGGAAGGCCAACGCCACGGAGAGGTGGTGGGAGCCGTCTGGCAACATCTCACAGGGGCAACCACAGCAGACATGGCGCGGTCGTGGAGAAAGACAGTGAGCGAACTGCACAATTCCATGTCTTCTGCGAGAACGCAAAATCTGTCCGCAACCCATTTCCTGAGGAGCTGCCTTGGCCTGTTGTCTTAGCCCTGGGAAGATTCAACAAGAACATCGTTTTGTTGGACAGTCAATCCCATCTCGTGTCTGGCGCGCCACTGCCCTGCGCAGCCACTTCCCAAAGAAATGAAACTAACGTGCAGGCAGATGAAGAATGCTGATTTGTCTGATATGGATGCGGCAATCCGGAGGCAAGCCCAAGGACCGCACTGGTGGCACAAGAAACGAAGATTCGTGCTGTACGCAACCCTGTGGCTCCGCGAGAGAGCCTCCGTAGCCGTTCCAACAGAGAAGGGCGGATGGTATTTTTTCATCCGTAGATCAGCCATGCAAGATCGGATCAGAGAGAAAGATTCAGAACTCACATATTTTGAACTGTCACGTCTCATCATCAATGGGACTCAGGTTCGCAGCGTGATGGGAAAACAGACATGCGAACTGGTCAAGGCTCTGAGGGCACACGACCAATACGATCTCGAGTTTGTTTGCTCCCGACAACGGTGATTTTACACCACTGCTGCAATTTGCCCTGGAGACCCACAAACCCCCAGGGAAAGGGAAGGTGGGGTTGAGGGTAATACACGCCAGCGCAAGACACGCTTTCAGCAATGCCGACCGCCAGATGGCCCGACTGGCCAGGCGTGAATCGTTGGAGTGCCGGGCTTCCCACCTATGCAGCAGTACGAATGGACTTCTTCAATGCGCACGCGGTGCAGAAGTAGTATCTAACAGCGTGCTGTGCAGAGCAGGCGTTGACGATGTCTACATTACCACGCCGCACGAACAACTTCTCGAGCACATGTGTTGAAAACGTTTCTCCGTACTGTCCAGGATACAGGCGGGACACTTCTCGGGACTTCATTGTTTCATCAATGCGTATACTCAGATTTCGCAGGGTCGGATTCATTCCAGGTCACAGTCGGAGCAGGCATGGGCATGACTTTCACTGGAGAGACAAGCGACGCAGCCTTCTTCTGGAAGGTCGAGACGCAGATGGCGAACCTAAGGAGTCGACTCGTCAACAATGCTTCGCGTTATTACAATTTGAGGAACGAGTCGTGCTGGATAGAGAACGCTGGAGATTCTCAGTCTCACCGAGAACTGACAAGAACTGCCTCCCCCGCGTATGCTGCGCCCATCTAACAAAATAGTGGCAAGCAAGTTGACGTGTTGGAGGTCGCAGTGCTCCAAGGCCAAAGGCACCTGCACTATGATAAGCCATTATTCAAACCGACTGGACAGAAATGCCCGCTGCATCACGATAGCTGCCACCACAAGACTGTCCACAGCAACTGGTCGGAAGCTGAGGTACGGAGGATTCCCAAGAGAAGCTCCTGTCAGAATCAGAGCGCCGTCAGAGTCAGAGTACCCGTCATTCATGGCGGTTCCCAGCTGGATGTTAGCGATGGCAGCGGCATGTAAAGCAAACTGAGCAGTCATCTCCGCCACCGTGGCTTCGAGGGAGGGGGACTAACTAATAATGCGCTCGTCCATCCGCTTGGCTACCAATGCTGTCAAAGAGGGCGATCGCGAGCTCCGCAACCCGCGCGTTCAGCGGCGAAAGCTGCTCGCCCAGCTGCGCAGCTGCGCACGCATCTTCGGCACTCAGGGACACGGCGCGAGCTGCAAAATGCGCTGAATGCGCCTCGGCTGACACGGCTAATCCATAGCCGCAAGGCGGTTCACCACAGGAATTGTGAGGTGAGGCGTACGCTGAAGGCCTTCGATTCAGCCCCTCGGTTGCGTACAAGTTGTACCCGCCGGGGCTCCCCAGTTTCAACTTGAGCCAACATGGCTTGATCCCAATGGCAACTTGTATGATGATGCTGATGATGACGAACGATGATGCTGCTGATGATGATGAAGATGATGATGAGGAGGAGAGGTGGAAAAAGACGAGGAGGAGCAGGAGGAGGGCGACAAGGCAGATGAGGCGCAGGAGGAGGAGGAGGAGGAGGAGGAGGAGGAGGAGCTCTTCCAAGGAGCAGGAGGAGGACGACAAGGAGGAGGAGGAGGAGGAGGAGGAGGAAGAGGAGGAGGAGGAGGAGGAGGAGGAGGAGGACTAGGAGAAGGAGGAGGAGAAGGAGGAGAAGGAGGAGGAGAAGGAGGAGAGTGCCTCCTCGCAACTTTTTACCCATCCACGCAAGGCATTCGCGGCCCCTCTCCCCTCGCCGTCCTTGCGGCCGCCCCCCTCCCGGAGGAGGGGCCGCAGCCAGAAAGATGAGCCTTCGCCGCCCACTGCCGCGCAGGCCTCACCTCGGCAAGAGGCCCGCCCCCGGCAGCGGGGAGGAGAGGAAGAGGGCGGACCAGGCCGCCCGCTCGCTGCGGCCGGTCTCCTCGAGGCCTCCTTGATGGGGTCCGAGCAGGTGGGGTCGGAAGACCGCGCCGCATCGCCGATGCATCGGCGATCCATCGGAGACGTCGGCGATGCATCGGCGCCGCCGGCGTGAAGAAAATGGGGCTCCAACTCGAGCCGCATCGGCGATGCATCTGCGACGCGGTCCGATCCTTCGACCCCATCTCCAGTCGAAACCGATGGCAAAGGAAGTGTAACATTCCCAAGGGCACACCTGCATCCGTGCTTCCTTGGTCCACCCTTGACTTTCGATGGCCCGCCGCGCTCGAAAAAGCTTCAACACGGGTGTCCAAGAGGCCTGCATCCTTATCGCGCATCCTTCAGCCCTTGCTATCAATCTTGACTGCACTCGGACCCCATCTGCGAAGCCCAGATATCCTCTTCCTCCTCCCGGCCCGCCCGCTGCGGCGCCAGCGCCCCCGGCAGTGAGGCCAGGGACGGCGCCGCAGCAGGCGGCGCGTCGCCCTCGGCTGCGCCGCGCCCGAGCTCGCAGCGCAGCGACGAAGCGCCGAGGGCCTCCAGATACTCCGCGGTCGCGGGGCTGATGCCAAACGGCCTGGTGAGCATCGTTTCGACGATCCCCACTGGCGTGGCCTTGGCCCCACTGGCCGACTTACCCACCTAGGAGGGGACATATGGTCCAAGGCCTGCCTGCCCCCCCCCCCTGCCATGCTAATGGGATCTCCCCCGCCATGGGTCGCCCGCCCCTGTGGGTGTAGGATGGTGCAGCTGTGGAGCCCTCGCGGGGGTCCGCTCTTCGGGGCTCGTGCCGCGTGCGCTGAACCCTTCAGGGCTCAGGCTGCGTGCGCCAGACCCTCGTGTCAGGATCGTCGGCCTGGTAGCGCCCAACGGCCGAGGGACCTCCCCCGGATGGGGTGGCGGGAGACGACGACGACGACGACGACGACGACGACGACGACGACGACGACGACGACGACTTCGACGACGGCGACGACAACGAAAGACGACGGCACGCAGCATCTTGAAATTTGCACGGGGTACTGGGCGGAAGCTAACACCTATACAGTAGTTTCTTACTTTTGCTTGTCTTGCGATTGCGCGTAGCGTGCCAGTGCCAGTGCTCAGAACCCTGAAACCGTTCCGTCGCTCGGGGACTGACCATTTCCCAAGGGGTGTGCAGGATTCTGAACATAACTTGCTGCTGCAGTGTTCAACGCCGTGCGGTGCCGTTCCGTCGTTCGGGTGTTGTCCATTGCCTCAGGGGTGCGCACGATTCTGAACAAAACTTTCTGTTGCAGTGCTCAGCGCCCAACGGTGCCGTTCCATCGTTCGGTTCACGGGTCTATATTAGGCCTCTTAGCCCTCTTCGACCTCCTAGCCCTCCAACCCTCGTAGCCCTCGTAGCCCTCTCAGCCCTCTTAACACTCTTAACCTTCCCAGCCCTCTCAGCCCTTTTAGCCCTCTCAGCTCTTTCAGCCCTCCCTCTCAGCCCTCTTCCCTATCTCAGCCCTCTCAACCCTCGTATCTTTATTAGCCCTCTTACCCGTCTTAGCCGTCTTAGCCCTCTCAGCCATCTTAGCCCTCTTAGACCTCGTAGCCCTCTTAGCCCTCAGAGCCCTCTTGGCCGTCTCATCCGCCTTAACTGCCTTAGCCCTCGTAGCCCGGAGAGAAGGGGCTAAGGAGCGAAGAGGGAGGGATGAGGAGAGGGAGGAAGGGAGGGAAGGGAGGGAGGGAGGGGGTTGGCATCGCCGTCGTCGTCGTCGTCGTCGGCGTCTTTGCCGCCGTCGTCGTCGTCGCTTCCCTGTAGGTGCGGCGTGGTGCTGCAGTGCTTCAGGGAGCTGCGGGGGCCGTCGTCGGCGTCCGTCGTCGTCGTCCCCCCAGCATCCCATCGGGGGGGGGGGGGCTTTGAGCCCTGGGACCCATCTCATCTGGGGGTGGGGGGGGGGGCTGTGAATCCACGACCACCCTGGATCATACACGCCTGCTCCTTCGGGTGTCGCGGGGCCTATCTCCACCTGGGAGGGTGGGCTGGTGGGGCTGAGATATCACGGTCCAGTGGGGATGGGGATTGCTAAGGTCGGGAAATTTTGCCGAGCGTGTCGCGGCGGCGGCCCCGGCAACACGCTATGCCTTGCGAGCGGTTTGCGTGTCGCTACGCTCCCAGGGACGGGAAGCTGGGAAAAGCTCGGGACGTTGACGCTTATACGGCGAGGGCACTCGATAAGGAAAACTGTGATAAGGAAGCCAGGGTCTGGAAGCCGGTGGAACAACCGATCGAGGCTTGGCAACAGATATCACCGCCGCCCTCACCAGATAAGGCCTCCTCCAGGGTCCGAGGCCTACTGGGCACATTCCTTCACGAGCACCCCCACCGTAGGTTAGACGGTGCCGACATGCGGCCCGACTCGGGGCAGATACCACGGCCCAGTGGGGATGAGGACGACGACGAAAACGACGACGACGACGACGACGACGATGACGACGACGACGACGAGGACGACGACGACGACGACAATGAACGATGCCGACCTGGGGCCGCAGTCGGGGCGGATACCATGGCCTAGTGGGGATGAGGACTACGACGACGATGACGACGCCGATGACGACGACGACGACGACGAGGACGAGGACGACGACGAGGACGACAAGGAAGGATGCCGACCTGGGGCCGCAGTCGGGGCGGATACCATGGCCCAGTGGGGACGGCGACGACGACGACGCCGACGCCGACGACGACGACGACGACGACGACGACGACGACGACGACGAGGACGAGGACGACGACGACGACAACGAACGATGCCGACCTGGGGCCGCAATCGGAGCGGATACCATGGCCCGGTGGGGATGAGGACGACGACGACGACGCCGACGACGACAACGACGACGACGAGGACGACGACGACGACAACGAACGATGCCGACCTGTGGCCGCTGTCGGGGCCGATACCATGGCCCAGTGGGGATGAGGACGACGACGACGACAACGAACGATGCCGACCTGGGGCCGCAGTCGGGGCGGATACCATGGCCGTGGGGATGAGGGCGACGACGACGAAAACAACGAACGATGCCGACCTGGGGCCGCAGTCGGGGCGGATACCATGGCCGTGGGGATGAGGGCGACGACGACGAAAACAACGAACGATGCCGACCTGGGGCCGCAGTCGGGGCGGATACCATGGCCCAGTGGGGATGAGGACTACGACGACGATGACGACGCCGATGACGACGACGACGACGAGGACGAGGACGACGACGAGGACGACGACGACAACGAAGGATGCCGACCTGGGGCCGCAGTCGGGGCGGATATCATGGCCCAGTGGGGACGGCGACGTCGACGACGCCGACGCCGACGACGACGACGACGACGACGAGGACGAGGACGACGACGACGACAACGAACGATGCCGACCTGGGGCCGCAATCGGAGCGGATACCATGGCCCGGTGGGGATGAGGACGACGACGACGACGCCGACGACGACAACGACGACGACGAGGACGACGACGACGACAACGAACGATGCCGACCTGTGGCCGCTGTCGGGGCCGATACCATGGCCCAGTGGGGATGAGGACGACGACGACGACAACGAACGATGCCGACCTGGGGCCGCAGTCGGGGCGGATACCATGGCCGTGGGGATGAGGGCGACGACGACGAAAACAACGAACGATGCCGACCTGGGGCCGCAGTCGGGGCGGATACCATGGCCCAGTGGGGATGAGGACGACGACGACGACGAGGACGACAACGAACGATGCCGACCTGGGGCCGCAGTCGGGGCGGATATCATATCCCAGTGGGGATGAGGACAACGACGACGACGACGAAAGACGACGACGACGACGACAACGAACGATGCCGACCTGGGGCAGCAGTCGGGGCGGATACCATGGCCCAGTGGGGATGTGGATGAGGACGACGACGACGATGACGACGACGACGACCACCACGACGAGGACGACGACGACGCCGACGAACGATGCCGACCTGGGGTCATGCCATGGCCCAGTGGGGATGAGGACGATGACGACGACGACGACGATGACGACGACGACGACGACAACGAACGATGCCGCCATGGGGCCGCAGTCGGGGCGGATACCATGGCCCAGTGGGGATGAGGACGACGACGACGACGACGACGACGACAACGATCCGACGACGACGACGACGACGTCGACGACGAATCGACGACGAACGATGCCGACCTGGGGCCCGACTTGGGGCAGAGCTCGTGGAGGAGGCTCAGCAGGCTGTGGAGCACCGCAGCGCCTGGCGCCGCCGAGCGCTCGCGCCCAGCCAGTGCGCCGGCCTGCGTGGCCTGCGGGCGCCCCCGCGCGAGCCCTACTAGACAAGTGCGCCCCACTGCTCGCAAAGTAACGACGCGCAAGTGGCCTGGATCCGCCGCGGGGGATTCACGATCCATGACAACGAGGCGAACATGTGTCGCCGCGCCATTTGTTTTCCGCGCGCCCAGGTGGACGAGGCCGACACCACGGCGAACCCCACGGCGGGCCCTGCGCGCCCGAGGCTCGCCCTGGTGGCCGAGGCGCCCTCCCCAAGCCGGAAGGCAGCGCGTTGGAACAGAACGGCGCGGCGACACAGGTGTACTGTGTGTATGTGTGTCTGTGTGTCTGTGTGTATGTGTATATGTATGCATGTATGCATGCATGCATGCATGTATGTGTATGCATGCATGCATGCATGCATGCATGCATGTATGTACGTACGTGCGTACGTATACGTATATGTATATGTACATGTACCTGTACATGTAAATGTGTATGTGTAGGTATATGTGTATGTGTGTGTGTGGGGGGGGGGTCGGACATTTGCGGGTGCACTGTGCGAGCAGCGGGACGCGCTCGGTGACCCACCCCTGCGGCGCCCGCCCCGCGAGAGGCGCGCGGGGGGCACGGATCCTGGACCCTGGGGACCTTCCCGCAAGACCCGTCTGCGGCCCCGTGCCGTGTTCAGACAACCCTGGGGCCCGCGGGCGAGCCCGGGCGGGCCAGAGAGGCCGAGGAAACGCCCAAGAGCCAATTTCCTCCCGGGACCCGTTTGCATCACGGTGACCCCGACCGCTCCCCGCTCCCGCTCCCCACCCTCCCCGCGTGCCCCCGATGCACGAGAACATCCAAACAAGCACGAAAACCATCAGGGTACCCTCCCCGAACTGACCGCGACTTTGTACTTCGGTCCGCCGACACCCTCCACCCCGTGGTCGCCCAGCGCAGGACCCGCTTGCCTCCAGAGACTGCGGAGCCGGAGGGCGCCGCAGGCTGCCCGTGGCAAAGGGAGCCCTTGCGTGGGGGGCGGAGGGGGCCCCAACCTCCTCGCGTCGTGCAGACGCTTGGCGGCGCGCACCAGGGGGTAAAGGGAGGGGGGAAGGCTTCTTAGAAGGAGGCTGCTTCCTTCTAAGAAGCAGGGGTGCTGCTGAGAAGCCCTCCCCCCTCCCCCCGCTCCTCTTCTGCGCGTGTCCGACCCTGGTCGTTCAGCGCAGGATCCGCTCGCCTCCAGCCAGGGACCAGGGGGCCGCAGGGCGCCGAAGGCTGCCCGCGGCAGAGGGAGACCCTGCGGGAGGGCACGAAGGGGGCCCCCACCTCCTCGCGCCGTGCAGACACACGACTGATCGTTTTATCCGCTGTTTCCCGCCTCTGAGGGCCATCGCCAAGCCCCAAGACCGTCAAAAAACGGCTCGGGCTGAAAAGCCGGTCCTGGGGAACGGCTCGAGGCATCCGGGCGCCCGCGTCGCGCAAAATCACGGCGTCGGGGGTCCGGGGGCCGCCCCGTGGTGTCCTTGGGAGCCGCAGGGGTGGGGCTCGCGGGAGGCTGCGGAGGCCTGGCAGAAGTGGCACAGGAGCGTGCAGGACATCTCCACGGTGGTCCAGCACAGCTGGCGCAGGTCCTCGAGAGACGTGCACTCTGGCACGATGCCTTCGGCCAGCTGCCTCCCCAGGCAACGCCCAGGGTACAGGGCCATCCGCCGGTGCCTCTCGGGGGCGTCGAAGAGAGGGGCGTCCAAGAGGGGGGCTCGCCAATCATGGCCTGGGAGATGTGCGTGGACGAGGGGGGGCAGGGGACGTGTTGAAGTAAGATGAAAGAGAAGGAGGAGGAGGAGAAGAAGATGGATGACATGTAGGAGGAGAATGCTAATATGAATAACAAGACACAGTGAGAACAAACATGACTACGAATACTGATGCGACTAATGATAAGAACGGTGCTGATGTAAATAAAAAATACGTGGTCAATGGCCCTGAGATCACGAATGATAGTAACAATACTCCTACTACAACTGCTAATCTTAACATAAATAGTAAACAATCATAATACACATAGCAAGATTAACATTATCTATAACGTCAATATGAGTCTTCCTATTAATAATTGAATTGTTAATGATAATACGAGAAGTGCGACTAATAACAACGATACTTATGCTAACGCTAAAAAGGATGAAACCAATAATATGTATACTGATGCGAATCCACATACTAAGAGTAATAACAGTCGAATTCATACGAAGGAGAATAATAACAGTGGAAAAATATGATACTGCTAATAACAATGATGGACATCGTAATGATAATAATAAGAATCATGAGAATAATAATAGTAATCATAAGATTAATAATACTAATAACAACAATAATAATAATGATAATAATAAGAAGAAGAATAAGACTAAGAGAAGAAGACGACGAGATAGCCATGAGATCCAGGGCGATCGCATGGTCCCGACACCCCCCTCTTGGCCATCCGCCAGTGCCTCACACTTCGCTGCGGCTCCACGGCGCCCGTCGTGGCGGTCCCTCCGCCCGGCTCGGCGCTGCTGGGGCTCGCCGCGGCCCTCGGGTTGCCAAGGGGCCCGCCCGAGGGGCTCTGCAGCGGCGCCTGCCTCTGGAGGCCCCTGGCCAGGTGGTCGGGTGAGACCGTGGGGTCCGCGGCAGAGCCAGCCTCTGAGGGGCAACGATCGGGGGGGCCTGGCATAGGGGGGGACACATCGACCTGGAATGGACGACACATGGCCGACAGATCGGCGATAAGCCCCTGACAGCGAATCCGGACGTTCCTGGGCAGGTTGGGGCTATGTTCGACGGGGGGACGATACATTCCCTCCCATGCCTATCCCCCCCCGATCGTTGCCACTGAGCCTCGGGTCCCGCCAGGGCGCCCTCGGGCTCCAGCGGCACCAGCGCCAGCGAGAAGGGCACCAGCGGGCCGCCGCCCGCGCCCGGCGCGCTGACCAGCAGCAGGCTCGCCTGCCGGCGCCCCTGCAGGGCCTCCGCGATCCCGACCACACGGCGCGCGCCTTCCAGGACGGCGTCCATGACCGTAAACCAGAGCAGCTGGCCCGTGGCGTCGCTCACCGCGCGCGGCCCTGGCGCGGTCCTGGCTGGCGGACGCAGGCCGCCGAGGGCGCCCAGCCCAGGGCTCGGCCAGGAGCCGCCAGGCACTGAGGCCATGGCGGAGCTTCCCAGGGCGCCGCCGCCTGCCGCGGCGGCGTGGCTCAACCACGTCGGCGAGGACGACGCGAACAGCAGTGCCGCCAGCAAGCTCCGCGTCAGCTCGAGCGCGATGCGCTCCACGCGCTGGTGGAACACGGATGGCACCACTGCAGGCGAGGTCTCGCTGCCGGGCGCGATGTTCGCAGCGACGCGCTCGACTTCGGAGATCGGCAGGAAGATCTCCGAGGGGACCGAGCGCTCAGAGAGACAAGCCCCGACAATGAAGACGAAGGCCTGCGTCGCGGCGTCTGCCAGGATGGACTCCGCGACGCCACAGCGGTGGCGCATGAGTGCCAGCACGCGGCAGGCTACAGAGGCCTCCTCGAGCACCGCCATGTGCCCACTCTGCAGGCCGCTGCAGAATATGTAGCGCAGCCTGTAGGAGGGCGCCAACTATATCCACCTACACAGATCCTGGCCCGGACAGGAAGCGCATACACCGATCCTGGGCCCAGGCTTGGCCTGGTCGGACTGGTGTGCGTAGGTGGACAGATGACGTCCCCCAAGCCTGGGCGCGAAGGCCTCGAGGAACACCACTGCTTCGGTTCCGAGCTGGGGCGCCGAGGCGAGCAGGGCTGCCACCAGCAGCAGGGCCTGGCACCAGCAGGTGTGCAGCGGCCGCCGCCATGGTGCGCCAGCCATGCCTTGCGGCGCGGCGGAGCCCATCGGGTCGTCGAAGCCGCGGCCTGCCGCGCCAGCCACGGGCCCTGAGTAGGCGCTCGGGAAGCGGCCAGAGGCCTCGGCGGGCATCGCCGCCACGTGCAGCAGCGGACTGCAGGCCAGGAGGGCGAATACCTTGTGCTCCGCCAGCAGTATGGCGCCCCCAGCTGACCGCGCCACCGCTAGCAGCCCGTCCAACGCGGCCCCGAGCTCGCAGGCCAACGCGGCCTCGGAGGTCTGCTCCCAGCCAGCGAGCCTCACCGTGGTTTCCGAGGGCGCTAGCACTGTGGCGGGGCGTTGGCTGTGGCCTCGTGGTCGCAGGTGTTCTGGAAACGGGGCCACGACCAGCGAAGAGCGGCCGAGCAGCTGCGGCAGCACGCAGCGCTGAAGAATGGCCAGCGTGCGGTCGCCGAGCCTGCAGTGGCCGCCCCCGCGCCGCCCAAGCGCCACCACCGTGCGCTCCACCACAGCCAAGGCAGCTGCGACGAGGCCGCTCGCCTCCGCGTGGTCCATCACGGCGCTCTGCACCCGCGCCGTCGCCTGCGCTGCTGCTTCCTCGGGCGACCGCAGAACAGTCAGCCGCCGGCGTTTCGAGAGCCCCCTCGGCTGCCCCACGGGGCGCGCGACGGGCGGCAAGCCAGGCTCCGCCATGTCAGGCAGCACAGCGGCCGCGGCGTCGAGCGCGGCGGTGCGAACTCCGGCGCCAAAATCGTCGACGAGCCCAACCAGGGCCTCCAGCAACTCCAGGAGGACGGGCTCCGCCTCGGTGGGGCCCTCTGCCTCCCTCGTGGCAGGCTGCAGAGCTGGGACCAAGAGCAAGAGGAGGGGCAGCGTGGATGTGACCACCTCGGTCTGATCTTGCTGCACTTTGTCTGTCTCAAACGTTGCGTGCGCCAGGAAACGGCGGATCACCGCGGTGAGCCGGCGCACGAGTGCCAAACCCATGGGTGTCTGGCGCTCCAGCATCTCCCGGACAAAAGGCACCTCCTGGACGGGCGAGCTGCCCGCAGCCAGACCAAAATCCTGGTCCAGGGTGCTGGTAGCCTGCGGCGATGCGCCCAGGAGCGCCGATGCCCAGGACTGCGCGGTCAGAGTCCGCGCCACCAGCGACAGCAGGCGCGCGAAGAAGGCCGAGTGGTCAGCGAGCAGCTCCAGATGCTGCAGAAGGTCATACAAGAGGCGCACCAGACTTTTCAGGAGCGAGCCCAGAAGAGGCTTTGCCTGGCTGGCCCAGGCGCTGTCCTTCCCATCCATGGCCTGGCGCATGGCCGTGCAGACCAGGTCGTCGAATGCCTCCACCGCCAGCGCCCTCGCCGAGGCGATCGCCTTTTGTGCCGACAGCGCGGCGCAGTTCCCGACCACATCCTCCACCTGGGCCTCGCTGCCGCACACGGCGGCCAGCGCAAATCTGACAGATGGCTGGTGGGCTGGCAGCAGCGAAGCCGACACGCAGAACTCGTCCAGAACCTGTGAGCCAGAGTGGAGCGCCGTCACGCCGTCGAATTCACCGAAGCAGCCGAGCCTCTCCTGCGGCAGCGTTGCCCTCAGCAGCCTGCGGGCCGCGACATGGCCCACGGCAAGGTCGGCGCTGGGCCCGCAAGCAATTTCGCACAACTGGTCCCGGCCTTGACGCCGTGCCAGCAGTCCACGAGGGCCAGGTTCACCCGACTGGCCAGGCATGGCGCCCGCTGGACCGAGCAGCTCGGCGCGCAGCTGGTGGTGTGCAAGGAAGCTGTCCACGGTGTTGGCTTCACCCTCGAGGTTCACGGCCTGTGCGGCCTTGGAGCCAAACGGGTGCTGGACCAAGATGCTACCGTCGGCGAGGTCCGCGCCGTGGCCGGCAGCGCCAACCCCCTCCTCGAGCGTCAGCGCAGGAGGGAGCACAAGCTTGATACCCACAGGGCCCAGCAGCGCACCCATCAACTCCATCAGCGCCGCGTGAGCCTCGGGAGCCTCCGCCTGGACCTTCGCGCTCGCCTGGCATCCGCGCTCTGCGAGCCGCAGCAGCGCAGACAGCGCAATCAGAGGCTCAGCCGCGCGGCAGGCGCCGCCACCTGCGCCCGCAAGCAAGCCACCCGAGGCCTCTGGGATCCACTTCTCGAAGGCGCTCGGCACCAGGTCTGACAACAGCGCCCACACCGTCCCGTACTTGCGGGGACCGCCATCGACGGGCTGGGCGAAACTCCTGCAGAACGCTGTTGCGTCGGCGGCAGCGAGGTCGTCCAGCAGCGCCAGCAACGCCACGAGAAGGCGCCCAGGCTCCGCGTCGACCTCCAGGTCAGCCCACGCCGCGAGCGCTGCTGCCGCCCCGCGGGCGCAAGCGGCGATGGCCTGGGGCAGCAGCTCGGCAGCCTCGTCCAGGAAGAGGCCCGGCTGAGCAGCCAGCGCCGCGCGCGCGAGGCCCGCGAATGCGCAGCGCAGCGCGGTGTCCTCGCATGGGTCGCCCACGACGTCCAGCAGCCTGCGCGCCAGGCGGGACGCCAGCGGAGAGGGGCGCGGAGCGCCGGCGCCAGCCCCAGTTGGCGCCGCAGGGCCTGGGACCAGCTCCCCGGCCTCCGCGGGCGCGCCGAAGGGGCCTGCGGAGGGCACGGCGAGCAGGGCCAGCAGCTGCGTTTTGCGGAGCGGCGCCGCAGCGCCGAGGGCAGCCGCGACAGTTCCGTGCTCCGCGGGCGGCAGCGCGCCTGCACCTGCGCGGTGCCACAGCGCACACAGCGCGGCCAGCGAGCCCGCAGCCCACCGCGCAACAGCGGGCGCGGTCCCGCAGGCGTGGGCGTAGAGCGACTGCACCAGGTCGGCACGGCGGGGCGGGCAACCGTCCCGAGCAGCCAGCAGTCCAGGCGAGAAGTCCGCAGGCTCGCGCATCGTTGACACCGCCAGGAGGTGCTGCGCCAGGGACGCGCATTGCGGTGACTGGCCAGCTGGGCGCAGCACGAGGCACAGCAGCTCGTGAAGGCAGCGCAGCGCGCCCGCAAGCAGCTGTACGGCGCTCACGGGCGGCGGCCCCACGTCTCCGAACTCGGGGACCCCGTCGCTTGTGCAGGAGCCGTCCGCGTGCGCCAAGCTCCAGAAGCCGATGAAGCGGCGCCCAGACTGGCCAGGCACAGCGCCGAAGACGACGTCGCAAGCCAGGCACTGCAACAACGCTGGCACGAAGGCCGCCTCGCTCCAGCTTCGCAGCACGCGGAGCTGGATCGCCCGGAGGTGGCCGACAGAGGCGCAGAGCTGTCCCACGCCTCGAGTCGCGGCCGCCACGTCCTCGGCGCCGCCGCCGTCCGCGGAGGCCAGTTCGGGCGGGAGCGGCCAGTTGAAGCACTCCATCAGCGGCATTAGAGCGGAGGCCACCCCGATGCAGGCCAGCGAGAGCCCCCATCTGTCCGCTGGAGTCCGGCACGCCCAGAAGCCGCAGCGCGCGAAGCAGAGGCCGAACGTAAAGTCCAAGAGCTGGCCGAAGGCCTCGCCGCCACCTCCCCCGGGCAGCGCGAGCAGCTCCACAGGGCGCGCCCGCAGCAGCGCGGCGAAGAGGTCCAGCGCCGCCAGGGTAGTAGGATAACAGCCTGCCTCGCGCTCGCGGTCCACCGCCGAGGTGAGGACGCTCACGAACGTGCCAGCGCCGCGAGCGCGGAAGCGCGGGTGCGCGGCTCCCTCGATCAACCTCATCAGCGCGGAGCATTGCGTCGCCGCGTCTGGCGCGGCCAGGCAGGACGCCAGGGCGCGCAGGACTGTGGGGAGGGCGCGCTGACCTGCAGAGCCAGGAAGGCCGGCGCAGGCGAGGAACGACACGAAGAGCCTGGCGATGACTCCGTCTCCGGCGCGCTGCTCGTCCGCAGGGAGGTGCTCGCTGAGGGCCACCAGCGCCTGCGGCCCGGCGCTGAGGAGCCGGCAGAAGAGCTGGACGACCGCGAGCAGCAGCTGCGTGGCCGAGGGCGGCAGCGCCCGCGCTGCGCCTGGGGCCGCGCAGGTCGTGCAGCCCAGCCCTGCCAGCACGGCGTCCCAGGCGGCCAGAGCCAGACGCCAAGTGGGCAGGCCTGACCCCTCGAGCCTGAACTGCACCTTGCGCGCCAAGGCGCCCACCTGGCCGTCCGCGCCAGCGCCCAGCAGCACGCCCTGGGAGCCAGCGTGCAGCACCGTGCAGCGCGGCAGGTGCCACTCTGGCAGCAGCAGGCCGTACGCCCTCAGGGCGAGCTCCTCCGTGTACGCCGGCTCCCGCAGGGTTACCTGGGTCGCGGCGCCGGGCTCAGAATCGACTGCGAGGTCGGCCGAGTTCTGGATGATGCTGTAGGGCAGGACGACGGTGTCCAGTGGAGCCTGCACAAAGTCCAGCGCATGCACTGGGCCAGCCAGCCCAGCGAGCAGGCCGAGGAGCTCGGGAAGGTGCATGGGGAATGCGGCGAGCCAGCCGTGCAGCACGAAGAAACACCTCCTGTGAGAAGCGTAGTCCGAGGTCCAGAAGTGCGCCGAGGCCTCTGCCTGCTCCTCGAAGGCCGCGCCCATGAGCGTGGACATGGCCGCCTGGAAGCCGGACAGCGGCCCTTCCAGCCGGAAGCCGGCGGCGGCCGCTGCCAGGAGGCCGTGGAGGGCGGAGCGCGCTGCGCCGTGCTGCCTGTTCGGGGCGTCCTTCAGCAAGAATCCGCGCTCGACAATGTCCCTCGCGGCATCCTCCGCCAAGCGGGAGGACCTCAGCAGAGAGCTGCTCACGATCCGCTCGAACCCCAGGCCATGTTCGTCGCGATACGCCTGGGGCATCGCTGCTAGCATAGAAGCCCAGCCCAACACCCCGAGCGAGGCAAGCCGGGCGCAGTGGACGAGGTCAGGCCGCGCGACGCCGCGGGAGGCGTCGACGTGCTCGCACATCTCGATCCAACCCGTTGTGAATGCGCGGTGGAGCCGCTTCGCGTCCTCCGGGCTGCCCAGCAGCGGGTGGCGCCCGGCGTGCTCGCCCACCGCATCCTCCAGGGCGAGGCCCTGCAACAGCACAGCGAGGCACAGGTCCGCCACCATGCCTGCACGACGTGGGTGTGTGAGGATGCCTGTGGCTGGCCGCTGCACGTTTCGTCTGGATATGCAGCTCCTCCTTCACACCACCCTTCGCTGCATTGACCGTGCGCACGGTCCTTACACTGTGCCTTCGACAACGTTCGAACGCAATTAGCACTTGCATCTGCTGCTCGCGCCTGAGGATCCTCTGAACCGCCAACTTAAAAAGATGATGCCTGTGAGCTGTCCGGCAGGGCTTCTGTGAGTCTGTTCCCCCCCGGTACCGCCTCGCTGCATGCATCCTCCTCCACGCCCGCGGGTTCCTGGGAGGCCCGATACCCCCTCCAGGGCCCACGGGGCAGCCCAGGAAGGCCACCCAGGCCGCAAGTATGAATGCAGTAGGAGCTCGACCACAAGAAACCGTCCACAAGAAACCCAACCCTGAAACCCCAGGACGTCCATTGAAGCTTGGTACATACATATGGGAACGTCACGCTTTCCATTGTAAAACCATCGAACCCCAAGAAACCCAGGGAGGGCACCCTGGAGGCAAACAAAGTGTTTCTTGGCACGGGTTTCAACTGTATGTGATCATACGCACCAGTCGAGGGAGCAGAGTTCACAAACGATGAATTGTCGCCGCGTTCGTCCTTGTATTTCCGCTTCGGTAGGGACATGCCGAACACTTTTAAATGGGACGCGCCTCTCCCTCAGATCAGGACATCACGGCACCAAAACATAATGAATATTCAAGTGTCGAACCACAATATACCACAATGGGTTTCAATGATGGTGCCCCTAGTTGTTAGAACACATTGGTTGTTCAATTGGTTCGTGGGCAGCCGTTGTATACCAACACCTGCAAGAACATAGTTCATGTCAGTGCCTTCGCGCATCAAAATTAGAGACGCATGGTTTGTCGTTGTTCCCCAATCTTGTTCTACAGCTTTCAGGAATCGTTCCCTTGTTCATGCCCACTGGGGTGTTTCTCAACACTTCGCCTAATCGCAAGATGTGTCAACCCCATCGGTGATCCCGTTGCGTTTTGTTCGAACCTGGGCACCCACGGGTCACTTGTGTGTTTACACATGTATGTGTATATATCCCTCTCTCTCTCTGTGTTTATAGATGTTTACATGTATGTATATATGCCTGTCTACCTGTGTGTCTGTCTGTATGTGTGTATATCTATACACATGTGTGCATCGCCCGTCTCGGCTTCCGAAAGCCAGCCAAAAACGACCATCCTGAAAACGGAAGGAGCGGGGTCGGGCGGAAGGGCGTCGGCACGGCCGAAAAGGCGCTCCAATTTTCTGACGGTCTCGTGCGGGAAGGAGCCGGGCGTTCGAGGACAGATGTCGGCCTCGAAGCGACGGCGCAGGCAGGCGAGGCGGCAGCGGCACACGCATAATCCCTCGGGACGAGGGGGATCAAATGGCAAAATGTCCGAGAACCAAATCCCGGGCGGCCTGTGGGTGCAATTTGAATCCCCAATGGCGACGGTCGAGTCACATTGCGGCACCCTCTCGCTGCTTCTACGCAAACTGTTGTAAAAAAGCGCGTAGCCCTTTTTCCACTTCCGAAGGCCAGCCAAGAGCGACCATCCTGAAAACAGAAGGAGCGGGGTCGGGCGGAAGGGCGTCGACAGGGCGCTCCAGTTGTCCGACGGTCTCGCGCGGGACGGAACCAGGCGTTCGAGGACGAAGGTCGGCCTCGATTCGGCGGCGCAGGCAAGCGAGGCGGCAGCGGCGCACGCAGAATCCTTTGGGACGAGGAGGATCAAAGGGCAAACAATCAGAGAACCAAATCCAGGGCGGCCTGTGGGCGGCGTGCACTTTGAGCCCCCAGCGGCGACGGTGGAGTCACCGCGCGGCCCACTCTCGTTGCATCTACGCAAACTGTTGTAACAAAAAAGCGCAGCCCCTTTCCACTTCCGAACGCCAGCCAATGGCGACCATCCTGAAAACGGAAGGAGCGGGGCCGGGCGGAAAGGGCGTCGACCCGGCCGAAAGAGCGCCCCAGTTTCCCGACGGCCTCGCGCGGGAAGAGGCCAGGCGTTCGAGGACAAAGGTCGGCCTCGAGGCGACGGCGCAGGCGGGCGAGGCGGCAGCGGCGCGCGCATATTTCCACGCGACCAAACGGGAAGGGACTGGCCGTAAGGCCGATGAAGATGCAAAATTACGACGCAGGCTAACGAGAACAAATCTCGCGCATATACATATGAGGGCGGCCAAGCATATATTGTTCAATCAGACGCGCCACGTCATTGCAGAGACGAGGCACATAGGCGGCAGCCTGAGCGGTTAAATGAACACCGTCGCAATGGCCAGTCAGGATAGCGCGCGGCTGTTGCGTCCTGGAACAAAGGCCGCGGCGGCCACTGCAGCGCCTTTTCGGGGACTGAAGGTTGACTGCGTTCCAGGCCGCAGCTGAGGTTCGCTTCCGCCGCGGAGTTCCAGAACTGGCAGCAGTCGAATGTGACGAACTGAGCTGAAGGTGCCTTGAGCAACCGCCTCGTCCGCCCGGCGTGCCACAACAATGACCCCGCAGGGTTATCCACTGAATGCTGGGATGCGAAACAAAATGCGCTGTTCAATGATGTCGCAACTCACATTGAAAGATCTGTTGCCGATGCGCAGCTCTGCCGCTTCGTGCAGGAGCAATCCCCCGCGACCCATCGGGCGGGCCCGCGTGCTGAGACGGCTCCTCATGGCCTGAACTCAAGTCGTGCAGGGCGTTCCCAGCCAGACTGCGCCTGCGGCGCGGGCGGCCAGCCACCCCTTGAGGGCATGCAGGAAGGTGGCGCGCAGATGATCCTTGGTAGCGCCATGGTGGAAATCCAAGCCCGCCAGCGCCTGCCGCTTCGCGGCCTCAGTCTGGCGACGTGGGCCGGCGAAGATCTCCAGCGCCACGCGCCGAGTCGCCGCCCGCGGAGGGCCGCCTCGAGCCGCCACCGCAGGTGCCGCCCACACAGCTCATCGTCGGCAGCTGCGGGCGCGGCGGCCATCCCAGCGGGGCCGATCATCGGCGCGCGGCTGGCCGCCGCAGCACCCTCTTGCCCGCCGCAGGCGGCGCGGGGCCCAGCGCGCGGAGCACCGGGGCTGGCACCCGCGCCAGGAGGCCCGCTCCGTCGAAGCCGCGCTCGAGGAGCGTCATCAAGTTCGCCTCGACAAGGGCGCTGAAGGTGAAGACCATGGCGTTCGTTCTGGCTATCTCGTCGAACAGGGCGCTCTCCGTGCCGCAGCGCCGCATCGACGAGAGGGCGGCGCACCTCCCGCGGCGCTGCACCTCGACTGGGCTGCGACGGCCAGTCACCAGGTCGTCGGACGCCCCGCCATGCCGCAGGCAAAAGAAGCGCGCCCGCAGCGCCCCGAGGCTCAGCGCGCAGCAGGCGATCCTGAACTGCGCAGTAATGTCCTCCAGGGGACGGTCCAGAGCGACACGCCCGGCGCAAAGGCTCGGCGCGCGGCTGCCAAGACAAGGCCACAGCTCCGACTTATCCAGCATCGCGTCGTCGTCGGACTGGCCAGTCCCCCCTGCCACGCCCCTCTCGGCGGGGCGCAGCAGGAGGCCCCAGCTCGAGTAGCTCGCGTCCGCCGCTGGCGTCGGAGGCGCCAGGCTCTCGCGCGTCAAGCACTGGGCCTCGGCCGGCCCCAAGTAGGCCGCGAACGCGATCACGATCCAGCATGCCATGCCGAGCTGCCCGTGGCTGATCAGCCACCCCACGATTGCATGCACCGCTGCCCGCGGCAGAGGCAGCCTCGTCTTGCCTGGTGCTCGCCTCTTCCAGGCCGCCGAACCCCTCGAAGCCCGAAGGAGAAGCGCCACAGTCTTCTTGAACATCGTGGGGATCACGTGCGCGATTGCCGCCAGCGTCTGCGACCCGATGATGCACGCGGTCCCAATCTGGTAGTGGCCCGAGAAGTACTGGGCCAGCACAGCGTCGAGCTCCTCGAACCTGCTCCAGCCCTGGCGCTGCGAGCACCAACAATCGACGAAGGTCCGCAGCAGCTGGCGGTAACTCCGCTCGGTGTTGGAGCGACTGGCCAGAGTCTCCAGAAGAGTGAGCCCGGTCAGGATCGGCCTCTCTGCCATCGCCTGTCGCGCCAGCCGCCGCCTCTGGACCGCCGCTGCCATGGCGCTCGGCACGCGCGAGCCCCGCGCCGCCGCGGCGCCGCTGGAGCCCACCATGCTGGCCACCACCACGGTGGCCAGCAGGCCTCCGCAGCGGCCCCCGCAGCTCCCAATGGCCGCTGATCCAGCCATGTCGGCCCTGGCTGACGGCGTCGGAGGGGTCCGACTCGAATGCCGCCCAGCGCGCCTGGGGCCTCGAGCCTACCGCAACCGAGAGCGCACATATCCTACCCAGACAACGCCATAGGTGCCGATTTTGGTCCCCTTTTGACCACGCCGAGAGCAAGCGGTATAGCATCGATCAACATGCCCTGCACTGCCTGGGCCCCGAAGAAGATGACGATGGGCCAGGCAGAGGGCCTCCCACTCAATGGCCAGGATGTTGGCCCCGCCCGAGACCTTGACGGCCGCCGTGGGCCTCCGCCTAGGGCTGCCAGTAATCGCTGAATGTACCTCGTCGAAACTGGCACTGAAGCCATTCGAGTCCACGAAGGCCCCGTCGAGATCATGCTCGAGCCTGTCCGTGCCTGCAGCCCCCAAGGAGTCCGCAAGGGACATCGTGCCTGAAGGGTGCTGGCCGACGGGGAGCTGGGGGTCCAACTGGATGGGGACCTGTCTGGCCCTCGCAAAAGCCACGCCTAGTGCCAGAGAAACCCAAGAGGTGAGGGCGCCGTGGTTTCTGCGGGACTCACGAGTCTTCTCATTTTGCACAGACTGCTGCTCGGCCACCGATCCCGCAGCAAAGGACCGCGCGCGGGCTGCCTGCCCGCCGGCGACTTTGAACCGCGGGCGCTCCGAACAGCGCCTGCCGTCCGCCACTTCGTTGGGGGGCAGCCGCCTCCGCGCCGCGCCGAGCCCGCTGGGCGCTTCATCGCTGCGCGCGGCCGCGCCGCGCCACCCTGCGGTGAGGTCGGACTGCAGCGCCGGCGGCAGGCGGCGGAACACCTGGAGCTCACGGGATGCAGAGTTCCACAGGCGCCCCGCGCGGCTGCCGAACGTCTCGACGAAGGCGTAGCAGGCGTGCAGCGTCGTCAGAGCCGCTCTGCGGATCATGGCGGTCGCGCGATGTGACCACGCACAGCCCGCAGCACAAAACCAGTGGTCCACCTCCTCTGCAGCAGGGCTCCGATGGCAGCTCACAGCCTTCAGATGTTCCGCGCCTCGATGGCGAGCGCGACGCCGTCGTGCAGCTGCATTTCGAGAAGCTCAACATTGGCGGAGGCCTCGCAGACCTCGTGGACAGCCGCGCGAGCGCCTCTGAGGCTCGCCACCAAGGTGTCGAGCACGTCGTCGGCGGCCTTCGGCGTCGCGCCCACGGTTATGACGTCGTCCACATTGGCGCCGGCGGCGACAGGCCGCGTCGGGCCTAAACGGGCGCCGACCTGCCCGTCTACGATGACGCTGGACGGGTCGACGCCACTGCGAAGCAAGCAAGTCGATGAGACCTCCCGGCCTCCCGGCGCCAGTGGAGGGCCCACGAGAAACCCATCGGCAGCGCGACAACTTTCGCAGTCACCATCTGCCCTGGCTCGAAAGTGAAGTCCGTCATGCCAGCTTCCATGAAGAGGGTCGCGTTGATGGCTGGGAGCTGGGAGAGCGAAATCATCCTCCATGCCGTCGGGCAGCCGAATGTGGTAGAAAGCGCACTCCAGGTCGACGGTGGCGATGTAGGCGCCCGACTCGGGCACCTCCAGGGAGCTCCAGGCCGATGGAGGCTGAAAGTAGCAGTTCGCAATACGCATATGCAAAAAATACACCAGTGAAAAACCCAATCAGAGGATGGTTTGAAAATTAATTATACGGATATTGAAATCGATTGTGAGATCGACAGTGGAGTCGATAGTGAGGACGATTGTAAGGTCGACCGTGGGAGCAGCGATAGCGAAGTCGATTCAATGAAATCGATGGCGAGATGGATCGTGGGATCGCTCGTGCCATGTATAGTAAGATCGATAACAATATCAATAGTGATATTGATTGTGAGATCGATCGTGAGATCGATAGGTGGGTAATGAGATCGATGGTGAGACCGATCGATAAGAAGATCGACCAGGAACCCGGGAACCCAGGATACCCGCCGCCCACCGAAATCAGCGGGGAACCCGGGACAGGGAACCAGGGAACCCGGAACCGGGAACCCGGGAACCCAGCCCGCTACTCAAATCGGCGGGAAACTTTCGCCAATTCAGTCGACTTCCGCTAGGGCCCCTTCAGTGCATGCACTTCTTGGGAACGACGAACAACCCACATATCCCTTGACGCCCACTGCCTCTGAGAAGACGACCATCCCGCGGGCGTAGAGCTTACCCAGGAACTCTGCGCAGTTGCGTGCATGACCGAAGAACTACCGATCGCAGTAGGCCCCGCGGGGGCACGCAGACGTCGCGAGCTCCTCGGCCCCCTGTAAAGCTCCGCCAGTTCCATAACCGCTCCGCATGTAGATGCATCCGCAGGGCCACCAGCTGAGGCGGGCCATGAGACTGGCTCTCGGTTGGAAGGCGCTGACGGGCTTGGTGCTTGATCGCCGTAGATCGAAACGCCGCGGAGGAGCTCCAGGCTCCACCCTCGCACTCGCGCGCCTCTGCACGCGCGTCAGGTAGTCGACCCCAGCGATGAAGAGCGGTTGTCATACTGGCAAGAGCCACGCGCTGGCACTCGTCGATGGGTTCGCCAACGGCGCTGCGGCAGCCGTAGAGTGGATTGAGCGATGCAATGGCCTCGTTGAGCCGAGTCCGATGGCGAGCGCGAAGGGTCTCCCGGCGCTGCCTCGCGACGCAGAGGGCACTGTCGCGCCGGCCCCCAGCAGCGGCTGCGGAAAGATGTCGCGCCGGCGCCCTCGAGGCCCATGGCAGCTAGCCGCCGCCAGGCCGGCGTCCTGATTCCGAGGGGCGCCCCGCCGGTCTCCCAGGCCGCCCGCGAATGATGTGCCCATGACTCCTCGGCGGACACACCGCGCCCGCCGCCCTTCGACTGCCCCCCTCGGCCTCCTCGGCCTCCTCCGTCTGCTCGACCGCCACCGTCGCTGGCAAGCGCTCTCTCTCTCTCTCTCTCTCTCTCTCTCTCTCTCTCTCTCTCTCTCTCTCTCTCTCTCTCTCTCTCTCTCTCTCTCTCTCTCTCTCTCTCTCTCTCTCTCTCTCTCTCTCTCTCTCTCTCTCTCTCTCTCTCTCTCTCTCTCTCTCTCTCTCTCTCTATCTCTCTCTCTCTATTCTCTCTATCTCTCTCTCTCTCTCTCTCTCTCTCTCTCTCTCTCTCCCTCTCTCTCTCTCTCTCTCTCTCTCTCTCTCTCTCTCTCTCTCTCTCTCTCTCTCTCTCTCTCTCTCTCTCTCTCTCTCTCTCTCTCTCTCTCTTCTCTCTTTCTCTCTCTCTCTCTTCTCTCTCTCTCTCTCTCTCTCTCTCTCTCTCTCTCTCTCTCTCTCTCTCTCTCTCTCTCTCTCTCTCTCTCTCTCTCTCTCTCTCTCTCTCTCTCTCTCTCTCTCTCTCTCTCTCTCTCTCTCTGTCTCTCTCTCTTTCTATTATCTGGCCTTCCGCCTCTCCTTGCGATGGCCGCGCCCTTCTGCAACTGCTGCGATACGAAGTCTCGCAACGGCGGTGACGCGCATATGCGACCGCGACAATGCGAGAGGCCAGACACCAAATTCTCGTTCACCGCGCAGTCGGAGGCGCTCTCGAAGCGGTGGCGGCATCGCTCACTCGCAATCTAAATCGCGCTGGCCACGAGCTCCATCGACGCCGAGCTCGCGCTGCGCAGCTGGTCGTAGCAGGGCCCGACCTCGAGCAAGCGGCACATGAACTCGCGGTTGCTGACCCCTGGCTCGTCATCGCCGAGGCCCCCGTCGGCCCGCCACTTAAGATGCCATGCCAGCAGGGTGCCCCCGACTCTGCGGATGAAGACCGCGACCCGCATCAGCGCGCGCGGCCCCGCGATCGGCGGGCCCCCGACTGGGGGCCTCCACCAGCTGCCTCGCCGCATCTCCGAACTCCATGTGCGGCTCGCCGCGGATGTCGCGCGCCGCCGCCATGATCCGCCGGTCGCCGCTTGGCGCGGCAGCAGCAGCGGCGGCCGCAGCGGCGGGCGGCCCAGCGGCGGCGGGGAGAGCGGCCGCGCCCACGGGCGCCGCGGGCGCCGCCGCGGCGGGCGCGGGCGCCGCTGCCAGGGCCCCGCCGCCAGCGGCTCTAGCGGCAGCGGGCGCCGCCACCGCCAAGGCGCCCGGGCAGGGCGCAAGCCCGGCGGGCGGCCCTCCGGCTGCAGCGCCTCCTCCGACGCCTCCGCCGCCAAGGGCGGCCGCCAGTCCAGCCGAGCCGCCATCGGCGCCACCTGCGGGGGGCGCCGCCGCGCCCACTGCGAACGCATGCGCACCTGCGGCGATCGGCCCCCCGACGATGTTCGGCACCGCGGGCGGCCCTGGTGGGAGGCCGAGGGCGGTCTCGACATCCGCCTGGGCCTGGGCGACCGTCGCCGCCAGCGGCGCGCTCCCGAAGCGGCGCTCGCCGTCGCCGCCCGCTCCAACTGCTGCCCCGCCGGCCGCGCCGCCAGCGCGCAGCGCGCAGGCCACGATGTCCCCGCCGCCGATGAGCACCTCCGAGTAGGCGTCGCCATCTGGCGCGAGGATCCCCGCGGGCCAAGGCGAGGCAGCACCCGAGGCGAGCGCGAGCCGCTCGTGCCATGCGCAGCGGCCGCCGACCCCGTAGCGGATCATCACGAAGTCGCCCACTGCGGCGCCCAGGCCCAACAGCGGGTGTGCCGCCATGGCTACGCTGCAGCCGAGCTGGTCTGCCTAGCTCTCGCCGCCGCGGCCTGCTCTCGCGCCAAGTCCTCGAGGCTCGGCGCGCCGGCGCTGCCCCGAAACTGGGCCGCTGCCTGGCGACTTGCCAGCAGCGCGTGCCCCGGCCAGCCCGCGACGACCCCCGCGATGAACACCAGGGCCAAGGCGGAGTAGCTGCAGCTGAGCACTGCCTTCAGCTAGCTGGGCCCGTCGCCGACTGGTGAACCGCCACCGGCGCCGCAGCTCAACGCAGGCTTGCAGACGCAAGCCGAGCAGTCGGTCCGCGCCGCCCACGCGATCGCGGTGGTGCCTGCCGAACGGAACGACTCCACAAAAAAGTAACGGAGGACAGCCTGCATCGGTTTTGCACTTTGAGCCCCCAACGGCGACGGTCGAGTCACCGCATGGCCCCCTCTCGTTGCATGTATGCAAACTGTTGCAAACAAGTATACATATATATATATACATATCTATATATACATATATATATATATGTATGTATATATAGAGAGATATACATGTACATATATATATATATACATATATATATACACATACATATATATATATATATATATATATACATATGAGTGTGTATGAACATAGGAGTGGGCGCGCCCGTGGCGCGCCCCCGAAGGGGGGGGGCCCTTAGATACCCCCCCCTTGGACTTGCCCTGCTGGGAGTCCCCCCCCCCCCATCCCTTTTTTTCCGCCCCTCGGAAGCTACCCCCCCTCCTTCTCGCGCGAGCTCCAGAAGCTACCCCCCCCTTGACCTCCCTTGCCGGTCGCACTCCCCCCCCCCCCCCTTCTTTGAGCTAAAGGGATCTAAAGGGGGGGGGCTTGGAAGTCCCCCCCTCGGCTAAAGGAAGGAGGGGCGCCGAAGACCAAAAGAGCACCGAAAACCAAAAAGCAACCGAAAACCCAAAGGGCACGAAAACCAGAGGGCGCCGAAAACCAAACAAACGCCGAGAACCAAAAGGGCACCGAAAATCGAAACGGCGCCGAAAACCAAAGATGCCCCGAATACCAAGAAGGAGCACCGAAACACAAAGGAGTGCCGAAAACCAAAGGGGCGACGAAAACAAAAAGCGCGCCGACAACCAAAAGCGCGCCGACAGCCAAAAGGGGGCCGAAAACCGAAGGAGCGCCGAAAATCAAAAGAGCACCGAAAAGCAAAGGGATGCCGGAAACCAAATGGCGCCGAACACCTAACCAACGCCGAAACCGACGCCTAAAACCGAAGCAAAGAGGCACCGAAACAACAACAACAACAACAACAACAACAACAACAACAATCATTTAAGACTGGGGACACTCCGTTCTCACCAGTGCCAGGGTTTTCATAGGAGGCGGGCAATACCCCCACTTTGTGGGGGGGCCGGTTCAAGCTCTACCAAATTTCCAAACGACTCTTCGCCACCACCCACACCCAGCTTCCCGCCCTATGACGTTCGGACACTTCACTTCGTGGCCTGCGGACGACCTTGGCTACTACACTGGCGCATGGTTACAATGACTTCTTGTGGTAACATCTTGTGGAAACTAGCTTAGTATACGACTTATACCCCTGTTCCAACAATGGGCACGTGTACCGTTTTCCGACGTTTTAACGTTTCTGTACCACACAAGCCAAGACCCTTATTTTGACTGGTATCACGTGCGTGGCGCCAGCATACCACAGGACTTGTTTCCGTTGTTGTGAGACGATATATGCTCATTCTTGTTCTGTGGTTCTCGTTCCGGCCTCAATGTGCAATACTGGCTCACTCGTCGACGAAATACACGTGACTACCTCTCTCTGGTTGGAGGTCCTGATGGTTGTGGTTGTCCCGATAATTGTCGCGATGAGTGTCCCGATGATTGTCCCGAGAATTTCCACCCGCGCGCGCGGGTGGAAATTTTGAAAAGTCGTGCAGGTGTTTTTCGAGGACCTACGGTGCGATTCGTGTGATTTTATGATGCGCGGTGCTAAAATTCTTAAGAACCCAATGGTTTTTGGAGATTTCGGCGTGCGCGCGCGAAGAAAAAACGAATGTGTCCCGCATGGTATTATTTGACAGGGATGATGGCCCTGGCAGGTGCGCAACCGTTGTCGCAGAAGTTCGAAAAAGTTGCTCGCAAAAGCCCGTTTGACAGAAATGTTTAAAAAGTGTTGGGTTTCCTACGAATCCGCAAGAGCGCGCGGGATGAGATTTTGACATTTTTTTGTTGAAAAACCATTGGTTTTTTGATGTTTTTATGTTAAAATCGCTCCGAACACTAAGCTTTTGGAAGGATTTCGTCTTGCGCGCGCGAATGTCCACTTTACCTTATTTTTTGCAAGGGATTCTTGAAATTTGATTATATTAGAACAAGAAATGTCATTTTATAGTGTTTTTTGCAAGGGAAAACGGATTACAACAAAACAACCGGATCTGGATCACATCGTTTTACCTGAGGCTTCCTCACGAAAATGATGAAAATGTGGCTGCGGCCTAGGCGCGGGGGGGGGGCGTGCACCAGGGGGCCCAACAATAATTATTCTTTAGAATTAATAATGTTCAACAACAACAACAACTACAACAACAACAACTACAACAACAACAACAACAACAGCACCACCAACAACAACAACAACCACAACAACCACAACAACCACAGCAACAACAACAACAACAACAACAACGAACAAAGAAGCTCCGAAAACCAACGGGGCGCCGAAAACCAAAAGAGCGCCGAAAACCAGAGCAGCGCCGAACACCAAAAGGGCGCTGAAGACCAAAAAACACCGAAACCCGAAAGAGCGCCAAAAATCAAAGGGTCGTCGAACTTGAAAAGGACGCCGAAAACCAAAAGGGCGCCGAAAAGCATTAGAGAGCCGACAACCAAAGGGTCGCCAAACACCACACGGGCACCGAAAAACAATACACTGCCGAAAACCAAAAGGGCACGCCAAGGGACCGCCGAAAACCAAAAGGGCACCGAAAACCAAAACGGCGCCCAAACACAAAAGCAGCGCCGAAAACCAAAGGGGTGCCGAAAACCAAAACGGCGCCGAGAAACAAAGGAGATCAAAGGAGTGCCGAACACCGAAAGGGCGCCGAAAACCAAAGGAGCGACGAAAACCATGGAGGACGAAAACCAGCAAAACGCCGAACGCAAAAAAACGCGCCGGAAATGAAAGGTGCGCCGGAAACCACAACGACACCAAAAACCAAAAGCACACCGAAAACGAACAGAGCACCGAAAACGAAGAGGGCACCGAAAACCAAAGAGGCGCCGAACACCCAATGAGGCGCCGAAAACCACAAGAAACGCCGAAAACCCAAGGAGCGCCGACCGAAAACCAAAAGGGCGCCGAAAAAAACACGGTGGCGCGTCACCGCACAGGGGCCGAAAACGAAAGGGGCCCCGAAAACAACAGAAGCTCCGAAAACGGACAAGGCGCCGAACACATTAAACACTGAAAACCAGTGGGGTGCTAAAAATCGCAGGAACACCGGAAGCGAAGAGGGCGCCGAAAACCAAAGCAGCGCCGAAAACCAAAGGGGCGCCGAAAACCAACTATTCGCCGAAAGCCGAAAGGGCACCGAAAAACCAAAGACGCGCCGATAACCAAAAGGGCTTCGAAAACCCATAGAGCACCAACAACGAAAGGCGCGCAGATAGCCGAAGGGCGTCCAAAACCAACAGGGCGCCGAAAGCCAAAAAGCGCCGAAAACAAAAACAGGGCACCGAAAACGCCGACAACCAAGAGGGCGCCGAAAACCGAGGGCGCCGAAAATGAAAGGAGCGCCGGAACCCAAGAGGGCGCCGAAAACCAACGATGCGCCAAAAACCAAGGGTGCGCAGAAAACCAAAAAAGGGCGTCGAAAACCAATGGAGCGCCGAAAACCAAAGGAGCGCCGAAAACCAAGGAAGCGCCAAAGGTCCAAAACGCGCCGAAAATCAAAGAAACAACGAAAACCAAAGAAACATCGTACGCCGCAAACCAACGGGGCGCCCAAAACCAAAGAAGAAAAGTAAGTAGCTTCGAAGCCCCCCTTCAGCCAGGGCCCTCCGGCTGGAAAAGCCAACAGAAGGAGGAGAAGGGGGGGTAGCTTCGGAAGACCCCCCCCTTTGGAAAGGGGAGCCCGGGCTTTCCCCGCGCCCCGAAAAGGAGGGGGGGTAGCTTCCAAGCCCCCCTTCCCCTTTTAGCCAGGGACCCCCCAACAAAATCAAAAAAAAAGCAGGGCGGGGGAGCTTCAGAAGCCCCCCCCCCTTTGAAAGGGGAGCCCGGGCTGACCACGGGCCCCGAAAAAGGGGGGAAGGGGGAGGTGGAGCTTCCAAGGCCTCCCGTCCCTTTAGCTGGGCGCCCCAGCTAAACATTGCCAACAAAAGGGAAGGAGGGGTGGGGGTAGCTTTGGAATCCCCCCCTTTTTCCAAGCGAGGGGGGAGTAGCCTGAAGCTGCGCCCCCCCCTTTTAATGAGAAGTGCGCCACGAGCGCGCTCTCTCATACATCGCCACGCAAGGCCCGCATCGGAAACGAGCGACAGCTACACCAAACTCACTATCGCCACCACAAGCAGCTAACTACGTAATAACCGTCCGCCCATGATTTTCATCCCTTGGGGATAATAAAGTTCGGGGTCCAGGAGAGATAATAAACGTTTCCCCGGAGATCGCAGCATAATGATGAATAAGATGACGATCATGATCAGCCGGCCCCTTTGCGGGGCCATCAGGCTGCAAGGATTAGGCTTTCTGCTCCCTGCACCAGTTCCAGTTTCCAGCTTCCATTGTTACAATACTGCTTTCTGCTTCCTACTGTAAATTGTTACTGTCCGCGCGAGGTGGGGGAGCCGAAAGCTGCCTTGGCTAGCGTCCCCCAGGAGGGTTCTCAGAATTCCCGGGGGGGTAAAAATTGCTACCCCTCACGCAGATCGGTGGGGTCAGGGTCCAAAAACATAAGGGATTTGCCACATGTCTGAAATTCGGCGGCACCCCTCACGCAGATCGGCAGGGTCAGGGTCGAAAAACAAATAGGTCCCGACACTGCATCACGGCAAAGCCAAAGCCTCATGACTTCGCTCTTCCATGGCCCATTCTCCGAGAGAGGGGGCCGGCGGCAGGGGGCGAAGCCCTTACGGATAATCAAAGCGATCCTGAACGTTATAAGATTCCTCCAAAAATCCATGATAATTCCTTTCGGATATCCATCGGATCCATGGGATTTCCGAAGTAATCCGATTGATTTCCTCGCAAATACTAAGGATTCTCCCAGGAAATCTGTAGTAAACCTAGGAAATCGCCAATTGGAGTTGCCCACAATGGAAAATCGCCATGTTGGCCTGGGCCTGGGAACTCACATGGACCCTTACTGGTGACCGATTGGATTTTGAAGTTAACATGCGCTTTCTGATGTTTCCAGAATAGAAAAGTCCACATGTTGGCCTGGAAACTAAAGTGAAACCTTAACGGTGACCGATCTGATTTTGCCCCAATCAGAGCTTGCCTCTGTGGGGGTCCTAGCGGACTCATTCCTCAATCAAAGCTTTCCTTTGTAGGGGTCCTAACGGATTCATATGCTTAGGTGAGGTGTGCCGCCGATTTCGGCGGCGGGCCCGGGTGCCCGGGTGCCCGGGTGCCCGGGTGCCCGGGTGCCCGGGTGCCCGGGTGCCCAGGTCCTGGGGTGCCCGGAGGCGCTCGGATGTGCCCAAGAGTGCCCAGAGATGCCCTGGGGTGCCCTGGGGTGCCCGGGGGTGCCCGGGTGCTCTATCGCCCTACAGCCCTATGGCAACATAGCCCTATAGCCCTATAGCCACATAGCCCACTAGCCCTATACCTTTATATCCCTAGAACCCCATAGCCTAAGAGATCTATAGCCCTACAGCCCTACAGCCCCCTAGCCCTATACCCCTAAAGAGGTTATGATTGGGGCTGCTCTCCGGCATCATGAAGTTGACGTGTTTATCGATGTTTTCAAAGCAATCCATAGGATTCCTCACGAAATATCAGATGTGTGTCCTAGGGATTCCTATACATTCCCTATGAAGTCATGTGGACTGCCAAAAGAATCCGGTGGATTTCCAAAGGAATCCGATGGATTTCCTATCCTATGGATTTCCGAAGGAATCCGATGGACGTCCTTATGGAACCGATCAATGTCCGAAGAGTTCCTATATGGATGTCCGAAAGAATCCTATGGATGTCCTAAGGGTTCCTATAGATGTCCGAAGGAATCCTATGGATGTTCTCAGGAATCCTACGGATTCCCTAAGGAATCTCATGGATTCTGGAGAATTCCGATGGGTTCTCTGAGGACTCCGATTGATTTCCTAAGGAATCCTATGGATTTCCTACGGATTCCGATAGATGTCCTAAGACTATGGATTTCCCTCGGAATCGAATTTATGTCCTAAGGAATCTTATGGATTTCCTGAAGAGTCCGATGGATGTCCTAAGCATTCCTGAGGAATCCGATTGATTGTTTTACGGATCCTATGGGTTTCCGAAGGAACCCTATAGATGTCTTAAGGAATCTGATGGATGTCCTAAGGATCCCCATGGATTTCCTAAAGAATCCGATGGATGTCCTAAAGAATACTGTAGATTTCCTAAGGGTTCTTATATGGATGTTCTCCGGAACCCGAAGGATTTCCGAAAACATGTTATGGACTTCCTAGAAAGGACCCGATGGATTTCCCAAAGATTCCTACGGATGTCATGAGGATTCCTATATATGTCCTACGTATTTCTGAAGAATCCAATTAATTTCCGATGGGATCCCGTGGATGTTCTAAGGAGTCCGATGGATCTCCTAAGGAATCCTGTGCGTCTCCTTGTGGGCTTCCCAAGGAATCCTGTGGATGTCCGAAGGATTCCCATGGAAGGCCTAAGGAATCCTATGGATTTCCTGAGGGAGCTGATTTGCTAAGATGCAGAATCCGATGGATATCCGAAGGAATCCAGCGGACTTCTTACGGATTCCAATGGATTTCCAAAACAATTATACGGATGTCCCAAAAGCTTCCGATAGATGTCCTATGGAATCCTACGATTTTCCTACGGAATCCTATGGATTTCCAAAAAAAACGGTGGATTTCCAGAGGGATGCAATGTTTTTTTCTTGGGATTCCGATAGATTCCCGAAGGAATCCTATGGATGTCCGAAGGATCCCGATGGATTTCCTGAGGAATCCGACGGATTTCGGAAGTATTCCTATCGATTTCGGGAGGAATCGAATGGGTATCCTAAGGAATCTTATAGCTTTCCTGGATCCCTTAGGACATTCATTGGATTCCTGGGGAATTCCATCGGAATCCCTAGGAAATCCAAAGGATTTCTTGGGACATCCATGGAATTCCTTAGAAAGACAATGGGAAGCCATAGGGATCCTTGCCACTCTAAGAAAGAAAGCAACTTCGATTCGCAACTTCCCCCCGCGGTTATCAAGTTCGGCCTTGCCGCCCCTCTTCCCAGACCAAATCTGCATTGGCCGGGAATAATCTGCTCTCAGGGGTTCAGGGAGGGGTCTAATGTATTATCGCGGGGAGGCGGTTTACATAAACTCGCAGCCAACAGAAACACCAGCGCCAGCGGCAGCACCAGGCATCATCCCCAGCACCAGTACAAGCTCGGAGAACGCCTTCGTCAAATTCAGCATCATAGCCGCGAGCAGCACCAGCGCCACCATAAATGCACGCACCAGCAACAGCACCACCATCACCACTACTGACGAAGCGCGGGAGGCGCACATGTAATCTTTATGGGGGGCCAGTCAGCTCAAAATGGTTCCAAGAAGACCTCGGGTGAACCAAACGGAGACCCAAACAGCCCCATGAGGGTTCCAAGAGGCCCCCAGACGGCCCACGACCGCCCCAAGAAGGCCCTGATACGGCTCAAGGCGGCCTAAGAGGGTCCCACGAGTCTCCGACGACAGCCGACAGAGACCCCCAAGACGGCCCACAGCGGCCAAGACAGCCACAAGACGGCCCAAGTACGAACCATGAGAGCACCTCAAGGAATACAAACGAGAGATGTCACGTGTTACGGGCTTCTGGGCAGTGTTCGAAGCTTCGCCGAACAGAGTGCTGCGCCAGCGCGTTGGCGGAACTTGCCGCAGGCAGCTGGATCGCCAACGCGCTGCGCTCTCGCGCAAACCTCCGGCTCGCCACGCAGCCATCCGTGCGCCTGCGCGCAGCGTCGGAGGGAACCGAGGCAACGCTGCAAGAGGAATTCGTCGGCCATCTCCGCGAGCCGACTGTGCGCGGGGGGCAGCATCTCGAGTCGCAGCTCGGGGTCGTGGAACGCCAGAAGGAGGCACTCGAGGAGGCAGAGTTCCAAGTCGAGGCCCTCCCGCACCCGGCCCAACACCTCTGTGCGTTCAGGCGCAGCAGACGTGAACTTTGGACCCGCGGAGACCCCAAGGTATGCCTGCCAGAGGTTCTGGACCAGGTCGTCCTTGGAGAGAAGCCGCTGGGCCAGCTCCCTGCACTGGGCTGACCACGGGTGGCTGTCCTCCTGAGCGATGCGCAGCACGCAGGCCACGACCTGCAGCGCCTCGCACTTCTCCGTGTGAACCAGCCTCGCCAGCTCCTGCAGCGCGGCTTCCTGCCCAAGCTCCACGACGTCCATCGGGTCGCCCTCATAGTGCACCGCGGAGAGCCCGCGGAGCTGGTCGCCCGCGTACAGCCACACGAGCCCCTCGGCCACCTCTTGGCTCACTCCGAGGGCCTCCGCCGCTGCCTTTTCGACTATGCCGCAGAGTGGCCTTAGAGGCAAGTGTGTCCTCTAGTTCGCGGCCCCCCCCCGGGGGGGGGCGCTGGGGGCGCACGCTCCCAGGCGCGCAGACCGCTGCTATCGCACGGCACCCAGCGACCCGGGGGGGCCCCATGGTCGGTGGTTCAAAGATGGGTTCCTGAGGGATGGGGTCCCGAGGATAGGAACGCATCCAGCGGTGGATCTACGGTGTTTGATGCACCCCGTCCTGAGGACCCCATTCCTCAGGACCTGATCGGGCCCGCCACCAGAGTTGGCGGCGCGAAGACGGGGGTGAGGTGAGGGGGGAAGGCTTATTAGAAGGAGGCTGCTTCTTAGAAGGCACCAGCCTTACACCTACAGACAAGGCCCGCGCCTTCTAAGAAGCAGGGGTGTCCGGCAGAGGTCACTCTGGCGGACGGCCACTCTCACGCGCAGCCGAGCCTTCGCCAGGCCCGCGGCGCGCTGCGGCAGCGGCGCGTCCCCAGCGCCGCCCGCCGACCCCGCCGAGGGGGCCTCGTAGTGGCGCAGCGGCGCCGCGAGGCGGGTACGCAGCGCCGGGTCGGTGAAGACGGCGTCGGCCTCGGGGGGGGGGGCGCCAGCCACACGCACGCACCGACCCCAGGCGGAGGGCCCGCCCGGGGCCCAGTGTGCGCGCCCTCCTGGCAGGGGCGGGCCAGAGAGCCAAGTGCTCATCGCCTTCCTCTCCCCGTTCCTCCTCGGCCTTCCTCGTTCCCCTCCTCCTCTTCCTCCTCCTCCTCCTCCTCCTCCTGCTCCTGCTCCTGCTCCTGTTCTGTTCCATGGCCGCAGAGGAAGGACCCCGCAGGATGCAGCACGTGACTGCATCGAGATGCGACACGCTGGCGACAAAGGGCGGTCGGACCCATGGAGCTGCGAGCTGCGTCCAGCCAGGCGACGACGCCGAATAATCTTCGAGCCGTGCCCACCCGCGTGCCGCATCGACGGGCCTCTACAGGAAACCCGTCCCGTTCGAAACATGACTGCTCAGGCTCGACAGCGTGCGCCCTCAGGGCGCCGGCCGCCGCTTCCGCCCCGCCGAACTCTCGGAGGGCCGCGCACTCGTCCTGGCGCCGGCGCCGCTCCAGCTTGATCTCGTGCTTGAGCCGCCTCTACGGGCGGCCCGCGCCGCCCCCGGCCTCACGAAGCACTTCTTGCCCTTGGTGGCCTTCGCGAGGAACGCGGTTACGACGGACTTGACCGGTTTGGCCTGCCTCCTGGCGACTTTGACGAAGAGCTCGCGCTTCCCGCATTTGGTCGAGCTCTCGTTGCCGCTTTTGTTTCCCTTCCGCCTGCTTGGCCTGCCAAGCTGTGCAATGATCGTCTCGCCCGCGTTCGTGTCAACCGGCTTTTCGATGGGCGGCCCCTGCATATTGAGCGGCTTCTTTATGAACAACTTCTCGATGATCTTCTCGATGATTAACGGCCTCTTTACACATAGCGGCTCCTATGTGATGAACAGCTTCTACATTTTGAACGTCGGATTGATGATAAGCGGTTACATTCAGAAGAACGGCCTCTCTACGTGGAATGGCGATTGTATAAAAAACGGCTTTATGAAAGGCTTCTCGATGAGAGGCGGTTTCTTTATGAAAGACGGTTTCTCTTCGAGGAATGGTTGTTGCGTGATGGTCAGCTTCTGCATGTTGAGCAGCGTCTTGAGTATGAACGGATTATTCATGGAGGACGGCTTCTCCATAATGAGCTGCTTCTGTATGCTGAACGGCGTCTTGATGAGCAACGACTCCTTGATGAAATTTGACCCGATTGCGGGAAACGGTTTCGTGCTGAACGGCGTCATGATGCCGAACGCTGGGGTCCACCATAACCCATCGCCCTACTGTCAGGATCCACTGCGCGTTCTGCATCGTGCGGAATATCTTCTCCTGCGCGTCGTGGCGCTCCTCTGTCTTTATAGTCTCTTCCGCCTCTCGGGCCTCCTCAACGTTGGGTTTATGTGTTTTGCCGTGAGTACCATGTGCTTTCTTAGCCTGCGAAGCCTCAATCCTTCCTTCCGCTTTCATGTCCTCCTCGTTCCTCTTATAACGCTCTGCGCTATTATCCTCCGTGGCCTTCTCGAGTTCCTCTATCTTCTCCTTGGCCTCCTCTGATTTCTGAACCTCAGCAATGTTGTAGGTCTCCCCTTCGTTTCTGGAATCCTCGACTCGGGTGGCCATGTCGTCGGCGGCGGCGTTGACGATGAAGGAGGGGACGATGGCTGGCAACACCATGTATTTGCCTGGGGCGAACTCTGGTGCCTCACGTTGGAGATTGGACCCGACTTTCACCTGCTCGAATTCCTTATTCTCGCACTTGTCCTGGAAAACCTCGTGTCTCTCTGTTAGCTGCGCGGCGGAAGAGGCAACGGTCACGGCGATAGGCACGGTCGCCGACCGCCCAGCGCGCCTGACTCTGCGCCTGTGTCGGTTTGTGCACGCTCCGCTGCAAGACTTCGCAATGAAAACGGAGACTTCGCAATGAAAACTGAGTCTGCGGATGGCGTGGGCCTGCAGAGAGCCGTCGATGTCGTGGTACGCGTCTTTCTCGAATATGCGAACTCGTGCAGCGAGCATGTTGTACTTCGAGGACATGTTGTGCTGGAGGCTCATGTAGCCAACCAGTGAGCAATCGGGCACCTCCGAATCGAGAAGCTCAAGCTTCCTCAGCGCGCCTCCCGGCCATGAGCAAAGGGCTGCGGAGCAAGCGGGGAATCATGGCTTGAGCCAAAACGGCTACGGTCTCTCCTCCTCCTCCTCCGCCTCCTTCTCCTCCGCCTCCTCCGCCTCCTCCTCCTCCTCCTCCACCTCCTCCTCCTCCTCCTCCTCATCCTCCTCCTCCTCCTCCTCCTCCTCCTCCGCCTCCGCCTCCTGCTCCTCGTGGGGCATGCTGGCCGAGGTCGGCGCATCATGTAGCCAGCCCTGGACACCCTGGATCCGCCAGCTTTCCGCCAGCTTTGGCTTTGGACTCCCAAATGCTGAGGTCTCGGCCTTGGCTTGCCCCAGTCTTCCGCCTGCGGGCCCGTTGCCGTCCTGCTTCCGCTGGCTTCCGCCGAGGGCGACGGACGCACCGAGGGTGGGGCCCTTGCCGGAGCGCCCCGCGCGCGTCATCGCGCGTCAACGATCGGAGCTGTTGCTTGCAGCGTGCCGCGGCGGCGGCCCCGGCGACCCGCGGTGCCCTGCAGGCGGATAGCGTGTCGCCCCGCTGCGCGTGGCGGGGGATGCCTCGGGAAGAGCGCTCGAGCCTCTGGCGCTCGAGGCCCTGGCTCGCGCACAGCGCGCCGGGGCGTGGTGGGCCAGAGCCGGCGGCGCGACGTGTGCAGCAGCAGCTCCTGGCCGTGTGCAGCTCCCCGCCGCCGGAGGCCTCCGCAGGGGAGCCGTCGCCCCGCTCCAGCCAGGCGTGCCAGGAGCGCGCGCTCCGCCGGCAGCGCGCGGCAGGCCCCCCCGCCATGTGGCCGCGCCGGGGCGGCGCGCGGGCCAGCGGGGCCGCCGCCCGCGGCCCCCCCAGCCGCCAGGCGGGGGAGGAGCTGGAGCCAGGGCTGCAGGCGCACTGCAGGCCCGTGTCGTGACGACCACGGCGTCGGCTTCTGGCACCGCGCGGGCCGCGCACCCGCGCGAACGCCCGCGCGGGGTCGTCGCCGCGTCGACCTCCCCGGGAATCTCGCGGGAGCCTCCCCTGCATGTCCTAGGTGGCCCCGGAAAGCCCCAGGAATCCAAAAGAGTCTGGGAGGCTCCAGGATCTCTCCGGACATGTGGGCGGCGGCGCAAGTGAGCCGTCCCACATAGCCTTCTATGACCTTCTTGCGCAGCCTCATCTGGGGATCCTGAAGAGGCCACCGATGACTACTGGAACTCATGAATTCCCCTGGGAGACACACGGAGGCCTCTGGAGGCCCCCAGAGGCGTAATTACGCGCAAGCTCCCTGGAGCTCTTGGACGCTTCCTAGGTGCTCTGGGAGGCTCAAATGGGGCGCCGGGGCACCATGCCGCTGCGAGCGCGTGGAACGTCCCAAGCTATGCCTGCCCTCCCGCATCGCCCTCCCTGCGGGGCCTGCGGGGGCCCCGGCGCGCGCCCGCGCGGGGCCCCCGGGAAGTCTGCATGGAGGTCCTGGGACGTCCCGCGAGGCGCGGTGGGCACGGTGCCCAGGTCGCCTAGCTTCGCGCAGCGCGCCCCGCGATGCGCGACGCTCTTCGCGCCCTCGCGCCGCTACCCTGGAGAAGGGAGCTCTCCGACAGCCGCCGACCCAAGTCGCGATGTGCAAAGCGCGATCATATTCGCGCCCCGGCGGGTGACCTAGGGTGCCAGAGCGCATCTGCCGTGCCACGCGGGCGTTCCACGCCAACCCTACCTGGCGAAGCTTCTGGACGCTGTCCGGAAGTCCTCTGCTCTCCTAAGGCTCTCTCTCTCTCTCACTCTCTTTCTCTCCACGGCAGCTGCGACAATTGAGGCCTCTGAAGGCCCCAATGGGCCCTCCGCACACTTTCGAGGCCAAGGGGGACGTCTTGCGGAGGTCTCCAAACAGGACTGCCCCAGTGGCGGCGCTGCTCCCCTTACCGAGCGGGTTAGGAGTGCCACGCAACGGGGCGCCCTACGGGCCTCGTCGGAACGCCCAGACGAGCATAGCAGATTTAGCAGGATCGAGCTGCACTGGTGCTTGCCACAAACAGCGCCCTTCAATGCTGACAGGGAGGGCAAGATACGGACATGCCTCAGCCGTCGGGGTGAGCAGTCGAGCGCGCCACCTCGACGTGGCGCCCTCCAGGCAATGCCTAAGGGGGTCACCACGGGGGGAGGGGTTCGCCACCTCCTCGAGCCCCGCACCCCACAGGAAGTCCGCGACAACTCTTGGCGTAGCTGGTTCAACGAATTAGTTATTCCAACCCCTTCTTCGCCTTCGAAGACGCATTCCCCCCCCCCCCCCTACCACCCAGATGGCCCGAGATGGCTCCAATATGGCCACAGAGAGTCCAAGATGGCCTCCAATATTGCACAGGATAGCCCAAGGTGGCTCAATATAGCTTCCAGAACGCCTCCAAAAGACACCAAGATCGCTCCAAGACGCTTCCAAGTGGCCACGGAGCCTCCCAAGGACGCGCCCAAGAGGCCCAAATCCTTCAAAACGGAAGGATAATCAGTGTTGTTCGCACTATCGCTCCTCAAGACGGCTCCAAGATCGCCCAGGAGAGCCCCAATCGGGGTCTATCGGGGTCTAATATGGCTCCAAGACGGCCCAGGAGCGCCCCAGGCGAAGGTTCACTCTTTCGCCTGGCCGAATGGAGGCCCGGAGCGGGCACACGACCTACGACGCTCCAGTCGAAAATCGAAGGGCCTTGGCCGTTGTGGCCAAGAAAGATCATGGCGCCGCGCTTCCCGTCACGCAGCGGATTGGCAACCCCAAGGGTACGACCTCTGAGGAGACGCCCTAGGACGATGTTTGGGGCAACTTTTCTGGGTCTGCGGGTCGGGAGCGGGCCCCTTCCGGTCAAGAGCTAAACTGGACGCGGGTAGCGTTAATTGGGGAGACAGTTTTTGGGGGCAACACAAAAGGATAGGAGGAGAGAAGAGGGAGGAGGAGGAGGAGGAGGAGGAGGAGGAGGAGGAGGAGGAGGAGGAGGAGGAGGAGGAGGAGGAGGAAGAAGAGGGCGAGGAGGAGGAGGATCGAGGAGGAGGAGTGGACCGTAGGGAGGCGGCGCGGGTCCCCGCCTAGAGGAACGCCTCCTCGCCACGCCGCCCAGCGGCGTCGGCGTGTGGCAGCGGGCGGACGCGCTCAAACGCGGAGGAAGGGGGCAGCAGCATGAGGCTCGAACGCGGGGAGGCGGGGAAAGAGGGACAGGCAAGGCGGGTAAGAGGCAAGACCATTAGCGTCGAAAGGCCGTCTACTATCGGCTTCAGACATGGGTGGGCGGTGGACCCTCGCACCCGAGAGCTCCAGGCTGCACGCGAAGCGGACCCCAAACAGGCCGCCAAGCGGCGCAGGAGAGGGAGCGGCGGGAGCACGGACGAGCGACGCGCGGGCACTGTTCGGGTGGGGAGAGACCGGCAGACACCCAGCAGGCCCAATGGGACCAATCGCGGAGTCGGCCAGAGAGAGCACACAGGAGGCCTCAGGAGCACTCGGAGGGCTCGGATCCGAAGAGACTTCAAGCGGGGTATCATGCGCAACATCGATGGCGAAGGCCTGCATCTGATAATAGACAGGTCCTGAGCTCGAGAAGGTGGCAGGCGCAGTCGGGGGCGGGGCCGGCGAGGTCGCGGTAGCACTCTGGGTCGGTGATGGCCGCGTCCGCGAGCACGGGGCCACTTCCCGTGGAGTCGTCGACCAGATCCAACCACGTCTCGACCATCTGGCAGCTCTGGACGGGACGGAAGTCGTGACGACATCCTCACAATTTGTGTGAGCCTGCTGCACTGGGTTCGAGGAGCGCCCGTGCACAGGGCTTTGCGTTCTGATCCCTCCCACCAACGAGGAGTCCACTGGCAGAGACTCGCACGCCACTGAAGGCAAATCCTCGCAACTAACTCCAGGTGCCTGAATCGACGAGCTCGAGGAGCACCCGCCGTCAGGACGTTGCGTTCTGACCTCACCACTATCGGAGCGTGCCAGGTGGAGAGCATCTGTGCACGGTCGAGACACCTCCTCGCAGCTTGCTCCACCAGCCTGACCAGACGGGCTCGCGGAGCACCCGCCGACGGGACTTTGCGTTCTGACATCAATAGTGGTCGGTAGCACCCAGTCGCAGTCATACAGGGCATGTAGGGGGCCAACGCGTTCGGGAGTGGCCACAGCCGTCGACGGAGTGCCAGGGGTCGCCAGCGGTGTGCGCGGGCAAAGGTCGAACGACACCAGTTCATCCTCATCGGCATCCAAGTCATGCGGCTCGGGGATCAGCATCGGCGCAAGGCCAAGGCCGCCATCTAAGTCCGTGTCGCTCGCGCCTCCACACGACGGTGCAGGCGATGATGACGAAGAGCGCGTAGAAGAGGAAGACGTGCCACGCCTCCGTCGAGTCAGAAAGCGGGTGCGCCACAGCGGTGGTGAGTCGTCCGAAAGTGCAGAGGTAGTGGCCATACGCATGCTCCTCACACCCGCCAGCGCGGCACTCAATGCGTCCTGCTCGGAGACCGGCCAGTCGGGGATCAGACGGACAGTGTTGTACATGCTCACCGCTGCTGCCATGAAGCCATATGCGGCGGTCGAAGGTGCCACCAGACCCCATCTCCCAGCGAGCTCCAAGGGGAAGCCATGCCCAAGGGCCCGACGAAGCGCGGCATGCATACGTGCACACCGCGAGTAGTGGATGAGTGAGTCGGCGCATTTGCGGCATCCAAAGGCGCATCCACGTTTACCCGCAGGGTGAAGAACGCGCGAGGAAGTGAGCCAGCCATCACACCAGGTCCTCAACGCCGCCCATGCCCAGGAGCAGGGGCATTGGCTGAGCGTGGCAGAGATCTGCTGCCAGTCGAGATGGTCGAATAGGGTACCATGCCGTCGGAAGAAGAACTTCTGAAGCCGAGCGCGTAAGAGCTCACGAAGAGGTGCTGCACGAGCCGCGAGATCACGAAGAGCACGATGGACAGCCCGTTGAGGTCGGGCACGAACGCCAGGCGGGACTTCAGCAGCATTCGCAAGGCCCCCCCGAGCGCAGGGAAGAAGCGCGGCCCAGGGTCCCGCAGGAGCGGGACCCCCCAGGGCCTGCGCGAGGTTCTCGACAATGGCAGGGCTCCGCCAGAAGCCAGGGCAGGGTGCACCAGTGCCGACCATGTCCAGCGTCCTGGAGTCAGCGAGTGCCTCCGCGTGGGCCCGCATGCCGTCCAACAGCTGCTGGTGATCGGGGAAAGTGTGGGCGGCCGACCTCACCAAGGAGGCCAGGTTGAGATGGGCCCAGCGCAGAACACGCGGACCTTGCCAGAGGTCCATCTGCACCCACGCGCTCAGCGGGAAGGTCCCCAGGGCGACGCGGTAGACGTGTGCAAGCACACCCAGCTCGCAGGCGAGTACAGCTCTTGGCATCCAAAAGAATTGGCTAACGTATGAGTGTGTGCTGACGATACGCGTATTGTAGGTGATGGATGGGAGGCTGGTTGGGGTGACGCCTCGCCCAACCGCTCGAGCCCGCAGCCGCGCCTTCGCAAGAGGGCCAACCCAGGGTCTCATCGGGTCCACAGAGGGACCAAGCCAAATCCCAAGGTAGAGGAGCTCAGAGACGATCTTCATGGTGGACCAGTGGGGCACAGCTTGGGAGAGCCTCCCAAGAGCCTCCAGAGCGAGGGCGGGACTAAAGGAGGCCGAAATAAGGACAACCTGGCACTTCTGAATCTTCAAGACAAGGTTCGCCAACAACTCCGCACCCCTCATCACGAGGGCGACCCAGGCCATGTCCTCAATGCGCACCAGAGTGCCGCCGATGTCGTCGGCGCACGCACGCGCGAGCCCGCGGCCCGCATCTTCGGTCACGCGCACGAGGTGGTACAAGAACGGTGACGACGCTATAGCATACAGCGAGCCCGACAGTGCACAACCCTGACTGATCCCGCTGCGGACCCAGTACAGGTGAACACGGAGCCCCATGGAGATCGCAATACCCTCGGTGGCCTCATATAGGAACCCAGCGAACATCAGGATGGCCTCTGGAAGACGAAGAGCCCCAAGTATGAACAGCAAGAACTCCTGATTCGGGGAAGGGAAGGCCTGGCCGTAGTCCAAACTGTAGAGAATCGGTAAGTCACGCGAGCCGTGTGGTGCACACGAGAGCTGGCGGCTTGACACGTCCAACTCCAACACATTCAGGCCAAAGTTCCGCCCTGGTACAAAGCCCCTCTGACATGGAGGGGCAACGCGTTCAAGGATGGGGCGAAGGGCAGCATTCATGGTGGCTGAGAGGACCTTCACGTCGCAGTTGCGGAGACCGAGCACCCTCACCTTGCCCGCGCCCCTCACGACCTGGCCGACTTGGACCTCGCCCTCAGAAGCATTTGTGGGCAAAAAGACCTGGGGCGTAATACTCGCCGAATCAAACAACGCCTGGCCCCTCATCACCCACTCCAGACAGTCCCAGAGGATGGTCACGCCAAAGGGGACGGATCGCCACGCCGTATAGGAGAGCCCATCGCATCCAGTTGCAGAGTCGGTGGCACGCGCAAGTACAGCACGTGGGGGGCGAGGGGTGGGAGGGGGAAGTACCACTTCGTCAACAGCAGGTAAGTACTGAGCAGCATATTCGATCGCCCTGTCACGGTCCCAGGGCTTCTTGGAGAACACGGGGCCCCAGTAGCTCCTCAGGAGGCCCGCGCGCTCGGAGGGGTCGCACGCAGCACGCCCATGCTCATCGGTGACTGCCGTCAGGCATACACGCCGATTTAACGGGGACCAAAGGCGAGCCCGCCTTTCAAGGGATCGCAGCTGCAATCGGGTGGCCCGCGCTTCCTGAGGAGAGTCCTTCCTTCTTTGCAGCTCAGCTCGTGCACGCTCCGCCGCCTCCCACTGGAGACGGTCAGACCGAGCGCGAAATGATTCAGGATGCAACAGCTCGACCGCGGGACCCCGGACACGAATGGAGCCAGACGAGACGGGATGGGATTCCAAAAGTTGCCATGCCAACTTCACATCCTGACGCCGCACCACTCTGGCCAGCGAGCGAGCAAGCTGAGGCAAAGTGGACGGGTGGTGGGGGCGTCGTCGGACATCATTATCACGCGCTTCACGCGCGGCTTCTTTCGTGAGATACTTATGGTGTGCTAACCGATATGGAGGCGACATGCTATCCCAGTCAGTGCATTCAACCATAGCACGAATACGCTCCTGGCACCTCGGGCCCTGGAAGAGATGTTTGGCAAGAGGGCGTTCGGCAGGGGGGCGATCAGCACGGGGGGTAATAGTGATCACGACTGCAGCGTGGTCCGAGACGACAGAGTCCGAGACGGATGCCGCAGAATCGACGGTGGCAGCCTGGAGATGACGCTGGCAGACCATCCACCCAGGAAGACAGAGGAAGAGACGATCGATAGCGGCCTCTGGGTTGGACTTTTTCTCGCAGTGCGACCCAATATCGCACTCCACTTCGACAAGCTGCGAGAGGGCTCGGCGCCAGACCTGAGCCTGCCCGCGATGTTGCCGCGCAGCACGTCGCACCGCGGCCTGAGGCATGTGAAGAACGACGGCCTCTTCCGCAACGAAATTGAAGTCGCCCACGACCAGCACGAGCCGCTGGGTGGGGGCGCTGGGCGCGGCAGCACGAGCCTCGAGGATAAGCCTGACGATCTCCCTGACGTGCACTCGCTTCAAATCATGATTGTGAATGCTAAAGGTGTCCATGCATATCGAGCCACACTCGATAGAGACATGCAATACCCGACCAGGTACAAGAGCCACTGCGCGGCTTCGCACGCGTTCTCCGGCTGCCTGGCAACATTGAGGAAGAAGAACAGCAACGCCCCCGCGGATACGGTCCGCACCTGAGTCACCACAAAACGACGAATGCACCGTCAGCGACTCCCCCAGCGGGCCCAGAAACTCACGGAGTTGAAATTCATTCTGCCTGACTTCCTGCAGACGCACGATAGAGCGAGCAGGTTGAAGACGGAGTAAGTAGTTAAGTTTGCGCGCACCATTTTTGCCAGCGCATTGAAGCAATGCACGGGCATTCCACGCGGCAACCCTCATGGAGCACACAGGGGCAGATGACGACGGCGCAGTACACTTGAATAGCTTCCATACGTCAAAGACACCACGGTGGTTCGGCCTCAGGTTCGACGAGGGGGGCCAACAGCGACACGAGGTCGGCTTTGACGAGGTCGTGCTTTGCCATTGAGTGCCCCAGTAGAACTCCGCAGGCTTGTTACCAGGATGGGCCTCCACGCGCATGATTCGGCCCCAGCCGATAGGGAGTGTGGCACGCTCTCTGCCCGTAAACAATCGAAGGTTCGGATGACGCTCAGCAATGAGTCCACGGGCCCTCCGCAGGAGGATGTCGCAGCGAATGTGGCGTTGCGACTTGTCAGGGCCCAAGTGGATACGGCAGCGTGGGCGGCCTGCCACTTCGACCGTGAACTCCTTCCAGCCTCCCTCGGGGCGCAGGGAGCCGATGACCTTGGCCGCCATCCTGGACGCGACGGCAATGAGGCCCTTGAAGCGGATGTGAAACTTCTTGGTCGGCACAACGCCGACGGGAACAACGTCGTAGAGGTCGCCGGCAAGGCCGAAGAAGGCGATCCAAGGGCGTAGTTCAGCTTCGACACAAGCCGTGGTGGTCGGACGTTGGGCCATGGCCACCACCAGCGAGGCGTCCACCTCCCTGTCGAACCCTTTCGGCTGAGTGAGCGGAATGCGAGGGCGTTGTTCAGCCAAGTGGAGCTCCTTCTTGAGTGTCTCCGTCTGGGCCTGTACTTCGAGCGCCTGAACCTCAACCTTGGCAACACGCCCATCTGTTTCATTGATCTGCACCTGCTGGGCATCAAGCTGCGACTGCATGCGGCGGGCGGTGGAGTCGAGCTGGGGGCGGACGATCGAGAGGATCTTCTGGTCGAGGTCCGCGGGCGGCTGAACCAGCTGCGCACGGAGCTGGTCCAGCAGCTCGAGGGTTGGTCTGTTTTGGACTTCAATATTCTGTTTGATGGTGGCAGTGAGAGACTTGCTGATGTCGGTGGCCAGCTCTTCTCGTATCTTGTCAAGCATGTCGGCACAGCATTGCTTGATATAGTCCTCCGAAGCGTCGTCGTCATCGTCGAGGCGCGGTGGCAAGTCGTCGTCTTCGACGGCAATCGCAGGCTGGCCATGAGGAGGAAGAGCACGCCGCTTATGAGCAGCACTGCTGGCGATACGAGCGGGGACGCAGCCTTTGCCTTTTTCCCGCCTTGCTCTCTTGGGACGGGAAGGTTGGTGCGAGCTCCAGCAGCTCTGCCTGAGAGGCCGAGATCTCCCCAGCGGGGGCGCCATCAGCCATCACGAGCAGCTCAGATGGAATGGGAAGAGACTTGGCGGGGGCCCAACTCCCGCGGCGAAGGCACACAAATATAGCTAGGCACCAGAGGACTGGATTGGTGAGTGGCCTCAAAGCGGAACCTCCCTCGCGCTCTGAGGTCGCCCCGAAAGACTCGCGGTCGTCGGGACGGTTCATAACCTTGAGCCAAAATGGCTACGGAGATCGAGGAGGAGGAGGAGGAGGAGGAGGAGGAGGAGGAGGAGGAGGAGGAGGAGGAGGAGGAGGAGTAGGAAGAGGGCGAGGAGGAGGAGGAGGAGGATCGAGGAGGAGGAGGAGGAGGAGGATCGAGGTGGATGATGAGGAGACAGGGGAGAAGCAGTTATTATCGGCTGTCCCAGGGGCGCGAAGCGGGCCCCCTGGAGGACGCAGCCCGCGGAAGGAGATACGGAGTACACTGCAAAAACACGAACCGAGGCCTCGAAGCCACTCGAAATCAAGAAGCATCGAACATTTACGGTAGGTTCGTGCGGCGTTGGCGCGCCAGCGGCGCCAGCGAAGGCGTTCAAGGTTGAAGTCTACGACGCGGAAGCACCGAGGGGCACGGTAATGCCAGTAGACCCGACGGAATTCAACCTTGCACGACGAAGACGGGCCCGATCAGCGCCACCCTGATGGGCACAGTACTCAGAGGATGGTCGTGACCGATGCAGTTAGTTGGCGCCCTCCTGCCGCTTGACTGCGATGTCCTTCGCCGAAGTGGCGCTCTCATGCCACTTTCCTGCCACCCTCCTGCGCGTTTCCGAAGCACCAGTTGCTGGGTATACGGTCGGACCTATGCCAGAAGAGCATCCTTCAAATACATGAGACCCTCCACCGGCCAAAACACACAGAACATTCCAGGATACCCTCCCTAGGATGCACAATAACATCCAACAAACACGAAGAACACCACGGTAGCCCCCCGAGCCGACCTCGATCCTATACGCCTGTCCGACCGTATAGCAGGTCAGTTCTTGCCCCGCGCGGGCTGCTCAACCTTGAGCGACCGCGGCTTCTCTCGGCAATCCCCGAAGACCGCTTGGTGATAGACCGCGCGGTGTCCTCGAAACTCCGAAGGGCCTCACCGCACCGTCCGTCACCGCAATTTTGGGACCCTGGAGGCCCCAATCGCCCGAAACATCCCCAGATGACGACCCGATCCCCCGAGCCATGCGGTGACCCCGGATCCCCACTGACTCGCCGCACGGTGTGGTCACCACACCGTTTCGGGGGGCCTCTGGTTCTTGATAACGCCGATCGTTCGACACAACTCCATCGGAAGGCTCGTGGCCCATGGCGGCAAAAATCAAGCGTGAACGTGACAGCGCCGACCATTCGATATAACTCCCTCGGCTGGCTTGTGGCCCCTGGCGGCCATCAACCTGGGCGGTCACCGCCGCGGCGCGCCCCTCCCGCACCCGTCTCGGCGGCGCGGGCCCGAGCCCCCGTGCGGAGCCCTGGGTGGCGATGCGCGCTCGCAGAGAGGAGGTGGCATCCGAGCTCCCGGCCGCCCGGGGATCTGTTGGACCCCTCTCCAAGAGGCACCCGAAAAGTCCCCGAGAGC
>CAUYUJ010017259.1:147560-157560 GCA_963575745.1 Prorocentrum cordatum | reverse complement strand
GATGGATGCGACATGGTTTTCATAATGTAACCCTCGCCTAACGCCGTGCGATTTCGCCTCTCCAAATTCCAACCGCTACACGGATGGAAGCCCGCTCATTTTCAATAATGCGCCTCTTGTTTGAGACCCCCACAGATACTTTGACCAGAAGGTCGACATTGTGCGGTAGCTTTACAGATGGAGGGCAAGTCTTCGTCAAGGTGGGGATCTCGCGTGAGACTCCCCCAACATACCTTGGCAGAAATGGCAAGCGCAACACTCAGACGGAAGGAAAGGCTTTCTTCTTCAAAGCGGGGCTCTCGCTGAACATTCATCATCCAGCTTGGCAGTCCTTAGAGATGGAAGGAAGGATGGAGGACAACTCCTTTTCAAAACGGGGCCCCCGCCTGAGAAGCAGGACCCTGGACCGGAACCCGTCGAGAACCTGAGATCTTTCAGCGATACTGGCGTTCTTGTCTTTCCGCTTCCTATGAGCCTCGGGGCGCCCCAAAATGGCCCCGAGGGAGCTCCGAGAGGGGGCACTCCCGCCACCTGGCACCCTCTCGGCCCCCACGAGACTGCAGGTAACTGCCCAAAGTGATGCAATATTGGCTGGCGGTAATGAGCGAAGAGGTTCGAAAACAAGGAGGATAGATGGGCAGGATGAGGAGGAGGAGAGAAGGGGGGATGAGATGAAGAGAACGAGGAGACAGGAGGAGGGAAGCGAGCGAGCGAGCGAGGCGGGGGAAGAGGAGAAATGAGAAGGAATGTGGGGGAGTAAAGAGGCAGGAGGAGGCGAGGCAGGAGGAGGAGGAGGAGGAGGAGGAGGAGGCGAGGCAGGAGGAGGAGGAGGAAGGAGGAGGGAGGAGGAAGGAGGAGGAGGAGGAAGAGCATGTACCCACTCCTGAGTACCAAAACCGCAGCATCCAGGACGAGGTAACTCCTCTCCAACACGTCCTCCTTGCGCCTGCCCTCGCGCAGGGTCGTCCGCTCCCTGGCCGTGAGGCTGGCCGCCCGGCTCTCCAGCGGCGCGACCTTCGCGTTCTCCACGCGGAAGCGCACGCGGAGGTTCAGGATCGCCTGGATCACGATGTCCAGGATGGCCAGTTGGAGCCTCCGCATGTCCACGTAGTACAGCCAGAAGTTCGCCTTGAAGGAGGAGGTCTCGCTCCTGGGCACCTCCTGGGTGTCGACGACCCCGTGGGCCACCATCTTGTGCAGCAGGGCCCGCCCCTCGGCCTCCGGGACCATGCAGCAGCTGAAGATGTCCCTGTCCTCCATCTTCTGCGGCGGGTGCCGCGAGGTCAGCAGGTTGAACATGCGCAGGCCGATGGGCCCGAACTGCTCGCGGATCACCTGCGACGTGGCCGCCAGCCGGAGCTGCCGGCAAGCCTGCGTCCACTCCACGGCGTACTCGAAGTCTGGCGCCGCCGCCGCCGCGCCCTCCCCCGCCCTGGCCCGCTTGGCCGCCCGGGGGTCCGCGGCGGCCAGCGGCGCCCCGCGCCGCCCCATGCGCTTCACCAGCAGGCTCTCGGCGTTGGCGGACAGCAGGTCGAGCTTCCTCCGCAGCCCCTCGCCCTCCAGGTTGTGCTCGGTGAGCCTCAGCTCCGCCTCCACCTCCGCGAGGGTCTTGTACTGGGACGCCGCCTCGCCGCTCTCGGAGGGCGACACGGCCTTCCCCAGCACCTCCAGCAGAGCCGCGTGCTCGGGCCCCAGGCGGTCCTCGACGAGCCGGCAGAGCAGATTCTTGCTGAGGCACAGGTTGTACGCGTGCCGGCCATATCGGTAGACCGTCTCTCGGGCCACGGAGCCGTATGCCAATGGCACCAGCTGGCCCCCCGGGTCTTCGCCGCCGCCGTCGCCGCCGCCCGGCCCGCGCGGGCGCTTCGAGGCTGGCTCGTCGCCTGCTGCCTCGACGGAGAAGCCGGCGCCGCCGCTGCACGGCTGGACCTCTGCGAGCAGCTTGTCCTCCACGAGCCTCCGGATCATGCGCTCCAGGTCCTCCGCGTCCAGGCCGTGCTGGTCCTCCTGCGAGTACCGGCGCGCCTCGGCGATGGCGAAGGACATGCACGCCCGGCCGTGCCTGAACAGCACGTTCATGAGATGGAACGCTGGCACACCGTAGACGAAGTAGGTATACTCCAGGAACTGCGGGAACCGCAGCCGCGCCAGCACCTCCTCAATGTCCAGGCAATACAGCCGCGCCCCTCCGCCAGTCTCCGCCTGCTGGCCGCGGCCCTTGGCCTGCGGGTGCGGCCGGTGCGAGGCCAGGCCGTGCTGCAGCAGCACCAGCAGCGCGTTCCTCACGCTGGGGGGCCCGAGGGGCTCCTCCTCGGCGAGCAGGCTGCAGCGCCCCGAGCGCAGGCCCTGGGCGTGGAAGCGGAGGATGTCCTGCCGGGTCAGCTCGCCCCGCTCGAGCAGGATCGTGCCCACCTTGGCGACCACCTCTGAAGGGGCCCAGGGACACACAAATAAATAGACACGAATAACAGGATTCCCTATATTTCCACATATTTCCTGGGTTTTCGTCTTCCCCCCAACTTCCCATATTTTCCCATCTGTCCTGGGAGTCGACGATTGACTGTGTCTGTGTGCTTCTCTCCCTCCTGAACCTCGCCGAACTGGTCCTGGAGGATGTCCGCGGCGAGCTGGACGGACACCTCCCGGCGGCACGCAGAGAGGGGCCCCGGGCAGGCGCGGCCTCTGGTGCGCGGCCTTCTCGGTGGCCCAGCACCGAGCGTGCGGGCGGGTGACGGGCGGGTGCCGTGGGGGGCCCCCGCTGAGCATCGTTTGACCGATCCCCGTCTCCAGCGGCGTGGCCTCGGTCCCACTGGCCGATTTCCCCCCCTAGTTGGGGATGTAGGCCGTATCCTTCGGGTTTCGAGGGGCGTATCCCAAACTGGGGGTGTAATTTAGGGGGGGTCTCGAAGGGGATGGGGATGGGGAGGGGGAGGGGGAGGGGGGTCGGATCAACGATACTGACCCATGACTCCAGATCCGCCACACCTTGGGTGATTTTTCCAGCTTGCGGCCGGATCTAGGACAGAAGAGCACCCTTGAAAACATGAGACCAAAGACCCTCCGCTGGTCAAATTGAAAAACATTCGAGGCCGGAAATGCAGTGCATCCCGAACGAGGCGGAAAAGCAGGGCGGAAAGTTCCGCCTCAGGACAATCGGGCGGATCATTTCCGCCAGGCTGTAGCGCCAGCAGCAGCGGCAAAGCAGGGCGGACATCGACCCCCGGAGGCGCCAGAAGAGCATCCCCGCCCCCGCTGACGACACCGCCCAAGAGGCACACGGCGGATCCTGGAGAAACCAACAACAAGGTACCGATGCCGCTACTCCCTGGACCTCTCCAGGGATCCGTCCCGTCCTGACCAGAATGTCGAGGCGAATCCAGCGGTGGCGACGAGGGCCTCCCAAGAGGCCCCCAAAAGGCGAACACGAGGGAAGGGCAGCGGTATGGGTGCCTTCTCCTCCCCCGAGATCTAGGAGCAGGGCCCCGTGAGCCCGCACCAGAGGCCACTCTGGCGGAGGCCCACCCTTCCGCGTGGAGCCGCACCTCGCTCTCCATCCCCCCCGCCACCGGCTGCGCGCGCCCCGCCGCCGCCGCCGCGCGAGCGAGCCCCGGGCGCGCGGACGGAGGGGGCGAGGCGCTGCCGCCGCGGCTCCCCTGAGCGCAGACGGCTGCGGAGGTGGCGGGGGAGCTCGGCGGCACGCACGCGGGCATGGGGGAGGGGGAGAAGGCTCCTTGGAAGGAGGCTGCCTCTTAGAAGAGGGGCCGGCCCCGCATCTATAGACAAGGCCGGTACCTTCTGAGAGGCAGGGGTGCTTCTGAGAAGCCTTCCCCCCTCTCCCTGCCCCCCTCTGCGCGCGGCCGGGGAGCAGGAGCGGGGGCAAAAGGGGGGTGAGGACCCATACGTCCGGCTGCTCCAGTGTTTGTCCATACTTGGCCCCGGAGGTCTGGACCACTTCCCTGGGACCGGCTTTTCGTCCCGAGTCGTTTTCTGACTGTCCCGGGGCCCAGCGAGGGCCCCCAGAGGCCGAAAATGGCCCCAAAGCAGCCGCTCCAATTTTTTTGGAGCGTCGGATCCATGGGAGGGGGAAGAGCGAGAGGACGAAGCGAGAGGACGAAGCAGGCGGCGGGAGGGGCAGAGCGTGATTCCTGGAGTCGCAGCGGCGCCAACGGGCGGGCAGGGATAGTCAAGGGAGGCTCCCCGCTGTATGCGCCGATTCGATGCCTGCCCTCTCCTCCTCCTCCTCCTCCTCCTCCTCCTCCTCCTCCTCCTCCTCCTCCTCCTCCTCCTCCTCCTCCTCCTCCCACTCTTTCTTTTTTTACTTCTGCTCCTCCCACTCCTCCTCTCCCTCCTGCTTCTACGTTGGGCAAACTTGAGCGCCGCGGCTGCTGCGTTCAGCAAGTGAAGAAATGTTCCGAGTTGGGTGCATAGTATGGCCACAAATAAAACTTGAAGATCGGTGCAGAAGAGCGTCAGGCAAAGAGAAATGGCAAACACGGAGTCTGTCTACTCCTCCTCCTCCTCCTCTTCCTCTTCCTCGTCCTCCTCTTCTTCCTCCTCCTCCTCTTCTTCCTCCGCCTCCTCCTCCTCCGCCACAGAAGGCCCCGAGAAACAGCCATGACGGCCGAAGAAAGCTCGTAGACGTCAGGGGGGGCATCCAAGAAACCACCAAAAGACCCCGACGCCTCCAGAAGACCCCAAAAGGAGGGCACATCCCTGAGAGGCCCCGAAAACCGCCAAGTATGCCAGTAACAAAATGACTGAGGAGGGCCCCGAAAGGCTGGCAAAAGAGCATCCCAACCATAGTGCATCAATATGTTCGTCATGGCGGGATTCCTTCGCACCCTCCTCCTCCCCCTCCTTTTCCTCCTCCTCCGTCCTCCTCCTCCTCCTCCTCCTCCTCCTCCTCCTGCTCCTCCTCCTCCTCCTCCTCCTCCTCTTCCTCCTCCTCCCCCTCGCCCTCTTCCTCATCCTCCTCCTCCTCCTCCCAATCATCGCCCCCCTCGGTCTTCTGCCAATCCGCTGCGTGGTGTGTCAGCCGGTCTCAAGTCCTCGATCATCATCAACCCTCAATATTGAAGGATTGCCAGCGCGGACCCCGAACAGTCATTCTTTTTACTGTGGGCGTTGTGATGTAGGCTACGTGATGTAAGCAGTGCACTATTGTCTTGGGTAGCGTACCCACAGCTCCCACCACTCTATTTCGGCAAGGCACCAGTCCCTTGTCCGCCCTTCTCTGCAGCCGCCACCGCGCCCAGTCCGCCCTGACCCATTGATATTGGCACGGCACCGATCCGTCCCGGTCCCCCTCCGCAGCTGGCCCCCCCCCACCTCCCGCCAACCACGGCGCCCATTCCGCCCCGCCCCCTTTACTTCGCGAGCGCATGAAAATCGGCCCCTGCCCCCCACATTAGGACTTAAGACCAAGTCGACCATCAAACGACACGTGAACTGCAAGCGGAAACTGCTCGACGGTCAGCCAACGACAATGCAGCGCAATTCCATGCGCGCGGCGCGCTGCTGCTAGGCTCATCGGCATTTGAACTTGGCGTTGCCTTGTGCTGACACGCGTTCAATGCCCAATTCCATTGCGGGCGTTCACGCGCTCGTGCCGGGGCAAAAAACATGGGGCGTTTCGGCCCGTGGCGGCGCTGGCAACAGCCCCGGACGGCGCCCCGGGCCCGCCGCGCACGGGAACGCATCGACAAATTTAGATTCACCTAGAAACCAAAGTTTAGGCATCAGGCGAAAAAAGGTTCTATAAACTCAATTCAAAATCGAGCTAAACTTCTCCGAAGTGGAAAATCTCGCGCTGGAGAGCCCCGAAAGGTTTATATAAACAAGAAATCTGGTTTATGTAAACACCCCCCAAATCCTTGTTGGACCAGTTGCCTTGAGAGAAGCGCCCCCGATCTAAAGTTTTCCGTCGGCAGGGTTATGAGGGGGCGACGGAGGCGGGGGCGGCGGCCCTCGGCTGGGCCAACGGCGCTGCCGTGCGAGGGACAGCGCCGCCGTCGCCGCAAATTGCATGCCGCGGCCGTGGCACGCGCGGCCCCAGGAATGCCGGCGCGGGCGCAGGCGCGTCGAGTGGGCCCAGGACGTCGCCGCGCGCGCGGGGCCCCCTTGCGGCAGCTGGCAATGGCCCGCCTACAGGGCGCCTAAACTTACGCGCGTTCGCCATAAATGCAAAACGTTGACATGTAAAATCCATAGTTGTGGGCGCTGGGGTCGGTTTCCCACTGTTCATTTCGGCACGGCACCGGCGCCGCGCGCCTCCTTTTCCCCCTCTCCACGGCCAACCCAATTGTTGACGCTTAGCGTATCCCCACCAGCCCATCCAGAAACGATGCCCAGGGGAGTTGAGGTGATCAGGGAAGTCGGGGAGCATGCAGAATAACACAGGGCGGGGGAAGCTGTCACGTTCCCCAAGAGGGGGAGGATGGAGAAGGAATCCTCGTCGGAGGGGGGGGGGGGGAGGAAGAGGAGGAGGAGGAGGAGGAGGAGGAGGAGGAGAACGAGGAGGAGAACGAGGAGGAGGATGTGGAGTAGGGAGAGGACGAGAAGGACGAGAAGGAGGAGAAGGAGCAGAGGGAGGAGAAGGAGGAGAAGGAGGAGAAGGAAGAGGAGGAAGAGGGGGATGAGAAATTGAAGAGGACGGCGAATCGAAGAGCCAGAAACGCCTTAAATGCATTTCGGAGATCCTCTTGAGGCTTCTTGGGGGTCTCTTGGGAGCCTCTTGGAGGCCTCTTGGGCGCCTCTTGGGGCCGTCTGGGCGCCTCTTGGGGCGCTCTTGGGGGCTGTAGAGGCGCTCTTAGGGCCATCTTGGAGGAGATCGATTAACGAAGGGGGGCTCCCTAATTAGCCTCCCCCCTCAGGAGCTCCAAACATCGCCTCTTGGGGCGCTCTTGGGGCCGTCTTGGGGCTCTCTTGGGCCTCTTGTGGGGCCCTCTTGGGCCATCTTGGAGCCATCTTGAGGCCTTGGATGGCCATCGGAAGCGAAACGGGGAGAAAGCAGAAAACATTGATTTTCTTAAGGTTTTGGGACGATTTGGGCCTCTTCGGGGCCTCCTTGCGGAGCTCTTTGGCCACTTGGAGCCGTCTTGGGGCCGTCTTTGGGCCTCTTGGAACCGTCTTAGGAGCCATCTCGAGCGATCTTGCGCTATCTTGAGTCATCTTGGAGCTCATCTTGGACTCTCTGACGCGCTCTTGAAGCCATCTTGGGGCCAAAAGAGCCGTCCGACCGCTCGGGGAACCCTCCGTCCAGGTCCAGGGGAGGGGGTAGGGGGAGGGGTAAACCCCTCCCCAAGGGGGAAGAGGGAGGGGTGGAAGAGGATCTGTTCTAGACCACCTACGCCCAGAGGGCTGGTGGGATTATTTTCTCTCCCACCACCAGCCAGCGCGCCGGTCTCGCCCCGCCCCTTCATCTCGGCACGGCACCGGCTCCGCGCCCGTCCCCCTCCTCCCCCACCATCCAACGCGCCCCCTCCGCCCCGAACGCTGTATTTCGGCACGGAGCTCCTCCTCGCCCATCGGCCAGCGCGCCCCCTGCGCCCCCGCCGCTTGATTTTGGTAGAGCACTGGCGCCGCGCCCTTGCCCCCCCACAGCCAGCCCAGATCCTCCCGGCCCGCCAAACAGCGCGCCCCCTGAGCCCCGACCCTGATATTTCGGCACCGCACCAGCGCCGTGCCGCCCCCTCCCCCCACAGCCAGCCCAGCTCCTCCCCGCCCACCAGCCAGCGCGCCGCCCCCACCCCGACCTTTTGATTTCTGCACCGTGGGCCCTGCGGATCAGCCCCGTGGGTCCCGCCGTGGCCCCTGGCTGTCTCGGCCGCCAGTCTCGAACCATCGCCCTGCCCGCCCTGCAGACCCGTGTTCGCCGACTTCGCCTCTGTGACTTCTGTTCTCTCGCATTATTTCCCCTCCTCGTCTGCTTACTCCGTTCCCTGCTCCCGCCGCTCCACTTTCCTTCTCGTCCACTTCCCTCCACGTCCTCCCTCCCCTAGAATCTCTCCCCGTCATCCGTCTCCCGCGTCCTCCTATTTCTCCTTCGCCATGTGTTTCCCCCTCTTTTAGCTCCTCAGTATCCTCCCCCTCTTCGTCGTCCTTCTCCTCGATCTCGTTCTCTCTCTCTCTCTCTCTCTCTCTCCCGTCCCCCTCGACCTCACCACCTCTTCCTCCTCCTCTTCCTCCTCCTCATCAGCATCCTCATCCCCCGCCCTTCTGTGCAAGAGCCATTGCACGCATGCTACTTGCATGCGGCGTAAGCTATGCGGTGCAAATTTCGCAATCTGTGTGGTGTAAACTATGAGGTGCAAGCTATGTGGTGTAAGCTGCGTGGTGCAAGCTGCATGATCTAAGCTGTGTGGTGTACGCCATGCGCAATCTGTGTGATGCAAGCTGCGTGATGCAACACGCATGGTGTAACCTGTGCAATGAGCAGCTGTGTGATGCACGCGATGCGGCCAAAAAACATGCAGTGGACTCCGCGCGGTCGCCCAGCGCACGAGGAGACCACGAGGCGCCCACGGGTGGGCATCCGGCGAGACCTCGGCACGCCCGCCCGGCGCACGGTGCGCCTACGAGGCGCCCACGGGCGGGCACCAGGCGAAACCTCGACACTCGCCACCTAATTAGGCGCACGAGGCGCCCACGAGGGACCAGGCAAAACTTCGGCACGCCCGGCCAGCGCGGGAGGCGCGCACGAGGCTCCCCCGGGCGGGCACCACATGAAACCTCGACACGCCCACCCAACGCGAGGCGCCCACCACGGCTCCCACGGCGCCCACCAACTGGGCACCAGCCGAAACCCTGGCACACCCATCCAGTTCCTGAGTCGCGCCGGTACGAAACCCTACGTGAGCGGGACGTGGCGGGTACCTCTTGGGGCTTCCCGCAAGACGTTCTCCTGAGGCCACAGAGCCCCAAGATGGGCCAACCGGGTTCCAAGAGGACTTCAAGACGGTCCAAGAGGCCTCCGAAACTGCCTGAGAGCGCTCCGAGACTGATAACACACCCTCAAGACCCCAGCAGAGGCCTCCAATATGCCTTCAGAGGGCTCCAAGAGGACCCCCAAGAGAGCCCCATGAGACAAATATCGCTGATGCCCCATGGTTGTTTGTATTTTGATTCAGCGTTCTCGCCATTTCGGGCTTCCGACGCCCCCAGACGGCCGAGTAATTAGGGCCCCAAACTCACCCCAAGATGGGCCCAATAGGATGAACCCGAACTAACATTTCGGGCCCTCCTCCCCCAGAGGCTCTCCGAGACCGCCACCAGGCCCCCAAAAGCTCCCAGAAAGGGCCAGACCTGCGGGGACGCCAAGATCCTCATGCCACTCCTGCTCGACTGCCTCTCTTGGACCTCCTCCTCCTCCTCGTCCTCCTCCTCCTCCTCCTCCTCCTCTTCCTGCTGCTCATCGTCGTCCTCCTCCTCCTCCTCCTCCTCCTCCTCCACCTCATCCTCCTGCTCCTACTCTTCTTCCTCCTCGTCCTTCCATTCTTCCACCTCCTCTTCTTCCTCTTCCTTCCACTCTTCTTCCTCCTCCTCCTCCTCCTCCTCCACCTCTTCCTCCGTCTCCTCCTCCCTCCCTTCCTCCCTCCTCCTCCTCCTCTCTCCTCCTCCTCCTCCTCTTCTCCTCCTCCTCTCCTCCTCCTCTTCCTCCTCCCCCTCCCCCCCTCGTCGTCGTCGTCCTCCTCCTCCTCCTCCACCTCCTCCTCTCCCTCCTGCTCCTCCTCCTCCTCCTCTTCTCCTCCTCCTCCTCATTCTCTTCAGCCTCCTCTTCTTCCTCCCGATCCTCCTCTTCCTCCCTTCCTCCCCCTCTCCTCCTCCTCCTCCTCCTCCCCTCCTCCTCCTCCCTCCTCCTCCTCCTCCTCCTCCTCCTCCTCCTCCTCCTCCTCCTCCTCCTCCTCCTCCTCCTCCTCCTCCTCTTCATCCTCCTCTTCATCCTCCTCTTCATCCTCCTCCTCCTCGTCCCCATTGGAGGCCACACCCGTCCGCCGGCCTG